>JAPMOQ010018363.1:1118399-1169220 GCA_026543055.1 Argiope trifasciata
AGACAATTTTTAAGAAAACAAAATAATAGAATTTTAATTATTTAAAAGTTTAGTAAAATTTTGACCGGATTTTTTTAAATTTTTTTCAAAATATTATATTTAATTTAATTTAATTTTAAAATTTTATTTTTTAAAATTTTTAAATGCATTTTTTTTTTTCATTAAAGATACTAATTGCATTGCTGTACGAATATTTATTCTATTTTCGACACATTTTCAATTAATATTTTCTCAGACATTTTGCAATGACTTTGTGTTACAATTTAATTATTTCATTATTTCATCAAAATAATATATAATTTCATTATTTAATCTAAATAATATATAATTTTATTATTTAATTTAAATAATATATAAATTCATTATTTCGACTAAATTCATTATTTCGATATGAAATTTCCTTAATTCATCCAAATTATATATAATTTCATTATTCTACCAAAATATTTCATATTATTTTGATGAAATAATAAAAACTGAACAAAAATTATCAAAGCTCATTCTTTTGCTAAATATACAAAAAATGCAAATTTCTGTTTCTCCTCAAGCTGAATGAAGAAGACACTTTTTTTGTTTAATTTCACAAATTTTATTCGATCATATTAAACAATGAAACAAAAAACTGACTGATATCCGATATTTTTGTATCAGCTATGAATTAATAGCTATAAAACTGGATAAAATATATTTAATTTTTGTTTATTTTGTGATTTCGAATTTTCAGCTATTTCAAAACATCACAATATTCCTAATTCCCATTAAAAAAAGTTTAAATAACTTTTTAATTAAAAAATAATAACGTTTTTGAAGAATCCTTGCATTACATACTGTTTGTTTAATTGTCTAAGTATTGTCTACTAAATGTAGCTAGCATAGAATAATAATACTTCATCTATATAGATAACCATTTAGCTACTGCTGAACGAAGCAACATCGACGGGAAATAAATAAGATTGCTGGGAAAATAGTAGAAGAAATGGTAAAATAGGTATATAAATAAATATGATTCGTACTTCTAGCCAGAAATATCGTAGCGCAACAGTGTGTTTAGGCTTGATTTGTTTATTTATTCTTCGTATAGTTTGATTGTATTAAGCGCAACAAAGAATGCTTAGCAATTTATCCATATCACGCATTATATTTATATCAAGCAGTTAGAATTTCATCTCCAAAATATTATAGTGTTAAAATAATTGTTCTAAAATCTTTTTTTTTTCTCTTTGAGTTTTGCACAATAATGTAAATTAATGGTTTAAAATCTATTCAGAAATTTAAAAAATTATTAGTTGATTTATGAAAGTAAATAATTTTGAATAGAAAAGATTATTTAAAATTGATTCATATTGTTCCCAATGATTGCGATATTTTTTTATTCAAATTTTTAGAAATAATATTTTTTTAATAAAAAAAACAGAATATATATTTTTTTTTCTTGACAGAAAATAGTGCATTTCGAACATTGATATATCGTTCTGTCGCTGAGAAATCAGAAAATTCCATAATATTTACAATGAATCGTGAATTTAAAAATGTTTTTCAGGTTGAGTTCTATAAAAAAATAATTTAATAAGTAGTATTTCTAAAATCTGAAATTTATATCAGAAAAAGAAAGGAAAAAAGAAGATACAGAAAAGAAAGAGAAAGGGGGAAAAAAAGGAAGGACGAAAAACGTACATTACCATATGTTAATAAAATAAAACAAATATCCTCAGCACAACAACCACTTCATTCCTGCTAATTCTGATTAGATATTCGTACAAAAAAGCGCCACCTGGCGGCCATATGATGCGTCCTACCGAATGAAGCACGCATGCTATGCGGAGCGACCAGACTCCATCTAATTTTTTACGTACATCACTCTGTTCCGCGTATCATCTGCTAATAACGGATTTTTCAGGGGGGTGGAGGGTTTTCCCCACCCACAAGTGGGCCCCACGCCCCCGTTTCAATAAACGCAAGCGCCATATGTCACTTGGATGCCATGTTCGAGAGGGGGGGAAGGAAGCAGATGTCGCGAGGGACAAATAACGTGGTTTATGGTATTGTGAATGGCAAATGGCCTACAAATGGGGCTTTGTGTTTTAAAGGAGGGTATCAACGTCAAGTAAACAGAGGAAAGAATGAGTTTCTTACAAGGTTAATCATTGAGAGGTAAAAGATACATTTCTCTTCATTATTTAAATTGGTTTCTCCCGTTTTCCGTTTTCTTCTCTATCTCTCTTTAAAATCAGTTTTTTTTTTTTTTTTTTTTTTTGCAAAAATTTTATTTGTTTTATTTTAAAAATAATTTGGATAGACCTATTATTTTTTTTTTATCCGCGAGCAAATTTCTTTGATAGGAATCAATGTTATTACCACGTTTCACCTTAATATCGTAAAGAAAGGGTTACTGTAAATGGAGTAGGATATAGTATTCTTGTAAATGGAGTAGGATATAGTATTATTTGGTGCTATTTTCATGTCTTTAAAGTGACCTGTACGGAGTCGTGCAATTTTGAAGAAAGGTGTCTGGGGCAATTTAGATACGGAATGGAGGGCTTTTTGAAAGTTTGCTTTAAAAGTCTGCGTATTGCTACTGCTTTAACATCTTCTGAGGTGGCAGAATTTGATAAACACAAACTACGGAAGGCTTTTGCTAGGGCATCAGCACTTTTATTCCCGTCGATTCCCACATGAGCAGGAATAAACTGAAGGATGCATGATTTTTAATGCGGTGAATGAGGCTGTTGATGTTTTGGGATAATTTTGAGTTGCCATTGCTAATAGCCTCCAGTGCTGATTTTGAGTCTGAAAAGATGACCGGGCCATCTGTCAGATCTGAGGAGTAATGTAGTAGATGGAAGGAAAGAGCTTCTTTGATTGCTATCAGGACGTTGGTGAAATTTCAAGATATACTTTGTGGGGATTCTGAGTACAGTTCTTTCATCCGAAGGATGGGAAACGAGAATGCCTACACCTTCTTTGCTGAAACTTTTATCCGATGGACCATCTGTAAAAAAAAAGATCTTTATTTTTGTGGGAATAAGAAATTTGTGATTTTATTAAGTGCATGATGAAAAATAATTATTTCATAATATGCTGTAATGTAAGCAGTATTATTGTGAATAATGATTATAAAATTTACAATAGCCCTTCCTTAATTATGTTTATCTTGTTACATTTTATTATCTGACATAACGATAAATTTCTCATGATAAATGAAATAAAAACTTTCCGTACTTATGATTATAGATTGTTTCATGTTGTATATTTGTTACTGTATTTGATTTAAACATGAAAAGAAGTCAATATTTTCAAATAATAGGGTCTTTACTGTTTGTCTTTGAATTACATTTTAGAATAAATGATATTAAAAGAGAAAGTAGTCTAATTGATTCGAAGTCAGGAAAATTATTAAGTGCCCCTCTTAAATATCACAGTCTAGTCACTGGAACAATTCCATCTCCATTCATGCTAAATTGTGTCTCTTACATGTCATCCTCAACATTTCAGATGGAAAAATCCAAAAATAGAAAAGATTAATTTCGGAAAACAATATATAGAAAATACTCTCCAGAAAAGCTTAACTTAAAGTAAAATATGACAAAATAAAAGAATGAAAATTCCTGTAACAGTACATTTTGTCAATAAATCTAAAATATTTCTGGAGTATTATTCATTCAAAAAATATTTGCGAATATTGAATTAAGTTCTTGCCCTGAAATCGTATTATCTGTCATAATAAGGGAGTTATTAGAGGTGTCAGCTTTTGTTGTAAAAACAAGCCTGTCAAATATTCCAAATATTTCTTATTTATCAATATAAGTCCATAACATCAACAATTTGAATAAAATATCTGCCAGAAATGAAGACAAATAATTCATTTCTGAATTTGGATATTTTTTTTTCCCATATTCATGGTTTCATGGATAATTTAAATACAACTCAGGAAGTTTTTTACTGAATCTACTAAGAGAATATACATTTTATATGCCTATTTAGGGGTTGAATGATACCAAAATTTAGCTCAAAATTACAGCTCTACTTATAAGATCATGAATGATATTTCACAGATTTAAGACATCGCATCTATGAGTTATTACATTTACAGTACAGATCGACAGAAAATTCTGATGGATTTGGTTCAAAATTTGGGGTCTCTATTTTTTAAATGCTAATTCTGGGTACCAAATTTTATCAAAAGAGCTCTTTGCATTTTATAATTTTTGAAGTCACTTGTACTCAAATCAGTCAGGCAAACAAACTTCCTACGGATGGATTTCGTTCAAAATTTGATAGAAATCTTTATGTTAAGTTGATTTATTGATGTTAAGATTATATACTGGATTCAATACCTATATTAATATATTTATAAGTGATTGTGTTAAGAGAAATACCGACTAACAGATAAGCGAATATAAAGCCAATAAATGCGTTTTTTTTTATTCAGAGTGATCTGGTTTATCAAAGTTCTAATTTTTTTAATGATCTCCATATTTTCTCTACATTCTATAAATAAGTAACTAAACAAAATTTTGACATTTCGACGAGATAACTTCCAAAACTATTCGAGTATTAAAAAAAAATATTATTTAAAAATGTATTTCTAACAATGCAAATTTTTAGAACTATTAATTTTTTCTATATTTAACAACTTAAAAAGATTCCCTTGCCTGATTCGACATACGTAAGAGATCCCTAACAGAATCTTGTAGTATTTGAGCACTGGGAAAATTATTTTCCCTCTCATTTTATGCTCTTATATTACTAGTGAATGGACGCTAGTCCGTCAGTGTTTATTGTACACAAATTATTGCCTTCCGGGAGGAATAAAATGAAATTTAATATTCAAAGTGTCTTCTTTCTCATGGCCACAACTCAGGTTAAAAAATTATTTTTATATATATTTATGTACATTCCAAATTATTGTACATCTTTTACACAAATTGTTATTGCCAAAGAACATTTTAGGAAAGCAAAGGATAAATTTAAATATTTTTAGGAAGAATCAATAAGGGATATAAATTTGTATTTAAAATATTATATAACATGAAGAAAACTGCAAATTTTTCATTGCAAAAAATTTAATTACAATTTTAAGATCCTAGCAATAGCAAACAGTTTTTTACAAATTTTAGGACAAAGGCAGAAATAAAAGAATGGCTTAGTAAAATGAGCTAAATAGTGTAAGATTCTAATATAGCATGAATAACATCTTTATAAAAATTGTTAAATAAAGTATATGGCATATTAAAGAACTCGTTTTATTTTTATAATTATCCAAGAAGAAATATTTACACAAAATATCTTTATAAAACTTTTAGTGAACATTTATCTCAGCGAACCTGCTTGTCACGAAAGGTGTCATGTTATTACATAAATTACCTTTTAAACAATGACATTTTCTTATATTTTTTCTATTTAATGTTATAATAAAAATGCCATTAAATGTATTTTACAGCCATACTTATAAAACTATGGTTTTTACTGCAATGTGAGTCGCTGCAATGTTAGTAAGATGTTATGTTTTTTGTTTTTTTTTAATACAGAATAAACTTTTAAAAGTAATACGTAAATATTTTTTAAACTTTGTGATTTTGTTTGCTTTTTTATTGTTATAAATTTTTTTTCCGGGACATGATTTATAAATAAAAGTCCAAAAAAAGTTGCTTAGATTTTATTGCATTTCAATGTGCTGCCATAAATTATCAGTAATTACGAACCAAGAAAAAACAACAGCTGTGGTTTGAGCGAATGTTTGCGCGTTATTGCGGCCATCTGTGTATGAATGGAAAAACTGCTAATTAAATAATATTGAACTTATCACATATCAGTTAACTGCTGTTGATTCACTCTTTCATTTAAATTGATTTCTTTTTATTTAGTGTAGACGGATATTCCTAAAATTTTTTTCATTCTCTTTCTATAATTTTGTGTTGGTGTACGTTTTTTATAATAATAAAATGTTTCAATATTTTGAAAATTTAATTATAATTGTTTTTAATCAAATGAAAATCTCGATTTTCATGAAAAACATGTTAGATGATTAGATGTTGTATATATATATATATATATATATATATATAAATTTCAAGCCTTGTTTATTTTTTAAAAGATTCTCGATAATTTCCTTATCTAAGTCGACACATGCACAGAAATCCCTATCAAAATCTTACATCTTATAATCACAGAGCTAAATTTTTCATTAGTTTTTCCTCATTTCATTCTTGAGTCACTCTGTATTGATGTACTCATCGCCTTATGCTGGTACATAAATCATGCAACCCGGGAGGGAATAAAATAAATTTAAAAATTCAAAGTGTTTTGCCTGTTTTCGGCCATAATTCTGCTTAAAACAAATATGTTTATGTATATAAAAAATATATGCGTTAAAGTATATACATATTGAATATTCCATTCGCGTAATTCTATACACTATTTAATAGTTAGTATTCCTGTGTGTAGGTATAATCTAGTCCAAGAGAAATCTAGGAAAGATTAGCCGAAGATGTAGGCAAATATGGTTGGTCTGTGTTGTTTAAGGGCACGAGAGCCATGTTCGGCCATGTTGCGTCCATCAAAACTTAAAAGTATAAAAGAATTTAAAAAAAAAACTCATTTGTTAAAATATAGCTCAGAATTACATAAGACTGATAAAAAATGTTTTTAATATTTATGAAATTAAGCCTATGAGTTATGAAAATATGTTTAAATGTGTCAAAAACATGAACATAAATAGCAATATTTAACGAAAACAGGTTAAAAAAATTAAATGCACGTAAAAAAGCCAATAGATCTTAAGAATTTAAAAATATTTGGATGGTATTTTTCAGCTACCAAGTCTTGTAATGTTGAAGACGAATTAAAAAAGTGAGCACGATTTTTAAAAAATATTAAATTCGTCTATAGGCAAATATAATTCAGGTATGAACCTTGAATCTAAAAATATGCAGGACAAAAATTATAATTTTTTTTTCGCTGTAATAAATAATTATTTCCATTTTTTTCCTTCACTTTCCTTTTTTTTATTTCCGATACTGGGGTCGATGTATGCTGAAAACCGAGGAAATGTTGTGAACAGGGGACGTGCGAGGGGTGTCCGTCTGCCGCTACCGTACTGCGCGAGGCACGTGGACCGTGCAGCTGCGGGGATGGAGAGATGACAGATGATAACTGCAACCGGGAGCCTTCCGTTACTTCCCGCAGCATTCCAGCCCTCCCCTCTGCACCCGTTCGAATTTTGATAAGCAGATGGTGAAGGACAGGCTCATTTGCGATATGATATACGTCCGATCTATTTCCATAGATGTAATATTTATATGAATACCCAATTATTAATTATGGAATTATCAGCTGTGCTATTATTACTTGTTATCCTATTTTTTATTGAAAACTCATAATAGTTACTAAATAAGATAAAAGTCTTGGATTTAATATTTTAAAAATCAACATGCTTTAATTAAATTATTTTTTTTAAAAAAAATAGAATATTTCAATAAATTAATCATACAATATTCAACAATGTATTAGTTTATGGTTGTTATGAAAATGAATTAAAAAATTTAAAAAATAGTTAAGATATTTGATGACCATTCAGTTTCTTCCAGAAACAAACAAAAAATTCTAAATTACATTTTTTTTTTACTTTTATAATATTAGATTTATTCTCTTAAATTCTACGTAAATATTTATTCATGGCAATCAAACTAAAGATAAGTCCATGGGATATCAAATATAAATCTTATGAGCATTTAAAAAAAATGTTTTTACTCCAATTTTAATGTTTTATTTAGTCAATTTTATTTACTTTATTTTATTGTTTTCATTAATTTTGTATCATTACTGTTTTATTTTATTTTATATCAGTTAGCCAATTTTATTATCGTCTACTTATGTGTGACAAAGATCATTCCAAAATGTTTGGAGCTAGAAGGATACAATTTGGTACGTCATAGTTATACAATTTCTAGATTTCTACTAAATAGGAGCAAAATCTATTCAGAGGAAATCTATCTGTATGGTGCCTGAAAGTACTTTAACACGGTTGAACTGCAAAAGAAGTAGGGAAATAACATTCAGTATATGGATTTAACAAGCCTAATTTTAATATTTTTAAAAGCGATTAATCTTTTTACTTGCATCTAGCTACTTTTCAACCTTTTAATCTCTTTTAGAACTTCGTTTTGGAATTGTATCATTAACTCGCTATTTTAATTGTTTCAACATTTTTTTTCTGCGATTGAGAAATTTTAAAATTTTATTTGCTGATTTTCACACCCGTTGTATTTCTTGCAATTTCCTCAATTCGTATTAATTTATAATTCATTACTTGGGTTCATATTAACGTAGTCTTAATTTAAAACCATATGACTGGCGCAGTATGGCCACAAATGTCTCTTGTGCCAATATACCTTACCTACCTACCATAATTTTAACAATTATCAAATTTTATGGAAATCTAAGAAAGGTGTTGACCGTCTATCCATCTATATTTTCAGAAACATGGAAGCACGGTAACTCAAAATCGCCATAGCTTAAAAATATCAAATTTGATAAGGATTTTTCTAAGTATAATTGTAATTCTGTGTCAAATTTTTATGTCAATCAGTTGAGAAAAATACCTCTAATACATAAATTCGATTTTCTTATAATATTAACCGCATGTTAAATAACTCGCCAAGAATCACACGATAGATTCAGTTAAAATGCTAAATTCATGCCAAAAGTCAATCTTCCCTTTTGCAAGCTAATGCCATCCAAAAGCGTTCTATGAGATAACATCTCTATTAAAGAATATGCAGGAAAGTTTTGGGGAAACCATACTCCCTGGTTTCATATTATACTTGAACAACTCTTGCACACATCTTAATGTTTGCTCTCATTTCATAGCGGCGACTAATGGATAATCAAAATATGTGCCATATCGAAAATACTCAATAATTTGTGAAATTCTTTTGAAGAGGTTGGTATGTCTGTCCCCGCTGCGTTTTTAAATGGCTACACGTATTCATAAACAAACCGAACTTTAAATAACCAGTGTTGAATCCCAACTATTTTGATGATGAGCAGCTTCCTCAAACTCAGCCTGTAGGATTTTCCGGCTTTTTTCAAATTTCTTTCCTCTCTTAACAGTTTATACTCTGATGATGGTATGATCCAGTTTTACATCCATGAATGAACTTTTCAAATGCTCCAAATGAAGAACTATGATGATATGAAAGAATTTTTGTTAAAAAGATGATAAACTAAACAAGACATAGCAAAATTGAATTAAAACAGTTTGCAGATTATTTCTAGTTCGATAAAGACAGGATAGTTTTGGAATATTGAAATTTTTTTCAGTCTGATCATAAATTCGCATCAGAGCTTTTGGTGTTGCTCTTATATAAGAGTGGTTTTTAATTTTGTGTTTAATTTTGTATGTGCTCTTATATATTAATCGTTTTAAATTTTGTGTTTAATATTGTATGTGTTTTTATACATTAATTGTTTTTACTTTTGTGTTTAATTTTGTATGTGTTCTTATTTATTAATTACTTTTAATTTTGTGTTTTGTGTTTGTTCTTATACATTCATTTAACCATCTGGAGTGTTCTCCCCAGAACTTTCTCGAATATTCTCTAATAAAGTTGTTTTATTAACGGGCATCATTAATGATATTCCCTTACAGTAATTACGAAACATTAAACTTTGGTATGAATTAGCATTTTTACAGAATCTATTATGTAAAGTTTGGCAAGTCATTTGTAATAAATCCCAGACGTGTGGTTAACAGTACCTGAAAATCGGATTTAGGTTTTAGACACGATTTTTCAGATCAATTGAAACAAAACTCGTTTTCACAAAATTGCATTTTAAATTTGTAAATCATTATCAGAATTGTTTTAATCATTCAGTTTTTGAATTATCACATTTACATATTTCTGAAGGTATAGACAGACAGACCTCCTATCCCTTTTTAGATTTAGCTCAACATTTGGTACTTGCTAAAATTTACAACGTAAAATATGTGTACAGAATTATATCCGCTTAGCTGTCTTCATTTTGTAATTATTGTGTAAACTTATATTCGAACAGCTGGATGAGTAGATTTCCTCAGAAGTGATTTTGCTTAGTTTGATTGAAATCTACAAATTTGGTTTTAGTTAATTTAATTCGTCTGTCTTAAATTGTGTTTGAGTTATATTTATCACAGGTGGACATTTTCCAAACATTTGTATAGTTCGAACTCAGCTAAGTCTAAAATGTGGAGTTTCATTAAAATCTCTAATTCAAACTTTTTAACCATTAAAATATATTCTAAATACTTTACAGGCGTTAAAATCAAAAAAGGATTCTGCATCCTAGACACCTGCAAGAGAAATACGTTGCCATTGTTCCTTTTGTGTTTATTCCCAGCCAAAATAAAATAAAAAATCGAAAACCATTTTAGAATAGCTTTATCCTTTGTCTTTAACATGAATATATATTTTTTTAATTTGGGTATTAAAAATATATAACCATAATCAGTGACATCTGAAATTGGAATTACCTCGGCATATCATTGACTAACAATGGTTACTTGTTCTAGGCACTTTTTCGTATATGAAGTATACAAAGAAAAAATATTGAAATCATCAAAAATTTGAACTTGAGATTTCGACGAGCCTACAGCATTCAAATTTCTAGCTTCTTCATTCTAAAAGACGTTATTTAACTCCAGATAATTATTTATAGAATTATGTGCATGTCTATAAGTCTGCGATAACTATAATTCAAACGATTGTGTTTTCGTGAATGACTGAAATATTGCTTCGAGCTATAAGGATGACATTCAAATATACTTTCTACTATAAATTTGTAGATTTCTACCAAATTTTTAAAGATGACACTCCAGAAGTTTATCTACCTGACTGTCCGAATATGGAGTATCTCAATCAAAAATTAACAGAGCTATATAAATTAAACTTGGTGCAAAGATTCACCATCCAAATTGTCGATGTCGATCAAATTTAGATCGAAATCCTTTAAGAGGTTAATTGTCTATCAATCTATGCTTTCATATACATGTAAAAGCTATAACTCAAAAATACATTGACTTAAATGCATGAATTATGATACGATTGTGTAAGCACCGTTCTAATCTTGTTTCAAATTTTGATTACAATATCCTCCCCCCCAAAAAAATCCAAATTACATATTTGGCTTTGTGATATATTCGTATTAGCCTCCTCTTAAAGATAATACTTAAAAAATGTCGACAAAGATTCCGAAAAAATAGGGTTTTTTTTTCATAACTATTGCCAGTAAACTGTATGTGAATAGTTTAATTGTATGTGTATACTTTAATTTTTTAGAGCTGTTCCTGCGGGTCTCTTTATTCTATTTTGTGTTTTTTGTTAAGCTTACATTAACTATATTAACGTAATGTTAAGTTTGCAGATAGGTGAACTTGATAGCAAAAGAAATATACGATAGCAAGTTTTTTTCCAACTACAATGTTTTAATAATTCTGAGATTTTTGCAGAAAGTTCTGGGTTTTTTTTTCTAACCTTGTAAAGAATGCAGTGTTTTTGAAACTATGTAAATAGCATAGTACATCGTTGCTTTTTATATTAATATAATATTGATTCTAAAACGAATGAATCAATTCCAAGAATCAGTGCTTATGAAACTGTGAGGAAAAAAGCTTATTCAGGAATGTAGTTGTAATAAAGTAATGTCAGTATGCAGTGGTGTTATGTTTTGTTCTGTAAAGAAGGTAATATATAAGATTATGCCCCTTTGAATTAAATAATATTGGTGACTTAGTCCTTCAATATAAATGAAAATTATCTGATTAAAAGGAATTTTTAGTTCCATTTTTCTAAAATTAGATCTATCTTAGCGGGGTTTGGGGGTGGGGGTCGAGGACAATCGGTAATATTTCATTTAATCTTGATCAAAGTGTCAAATCCATAATTTCATAGATAATTCCAGCATTTTGTACCTTCAATATAAGGAATCCATGTTTATAATATTCCTTTCCGTAATACCGTATGATAACAATTTGAAAGGATATTAGAAAATATTAATGTTTTGTATGACTGCAATGGCAAAAACATTAGTAAGTGGTATGTGGATTATAATTTGATTATTACTCACAGCAACGTTAAAAGGAAGAGAAAAGATGATATTTTAAAAAAATGTGCTAAAACAAAATATTGAGTAGGGATGTTTTGATAGGTAAGTGTTTTTACTTTAAAATGCGTTTATCTCAAAAAGTATATTTTTTACGTTCGATGTACCTTTTCTCAGGAACTATCACTCTCAGGTATACAATTTTTTATACCTGAGTCATATTCATTCTAACTTGTTTAAATTAGCTTTTACGAAAAAAAATTATTATTATTTTAAAAAATGATGAAGCTTACTATATATGGTATAAAATTTTGCAAACGACTAAAAAAATCAAAATTTGACAAACTCTCATGTTAAAATAATGAGATCGATGTATATTATTTGTATTTAAATTTTTTTAATTATGTATCTATAATGAATTTTCAGAAAAGGTACATATATTTAAAATAGGCAATTTAACCGCATCAATAGGCTTTAAGATATTTTTAATTAATATAAAATACAAAATTTGATAAAATTTCATATTAATGTAATATTACTGAATTCCTTAATACATACACAATTTCAAACATTTATCTGTTATACATTTTGAGGGAAGGTACTTTGAGCGTGCCTAACGTATCATTGTGCGTATAGAGGGTTTCATTCCGTTATGGTTTAGAGAATGTATATGAAGCCTGAAGCTTGCTAAAAATTTCTGAATCCTATTTGAGCTACAAAATGGCATAAAAATTCGTTGATACACCCTCTGTGTCCCTGCACTTCGATATTCTATTCTATTCAAGGTGTTTATCTTAAGGCAGACATTATTTTTATAAATTTAAAAATACTTCTTCGGATTAAAATTTGAAATGTAGTTCCAATCGAAATTCTCATTTAATGCCAAAAGATACCATTTCTAATGCAGCTCTTAACTTGAAATATTCTGCAAAGAAACAGCAGAAGGTGGAAAAAGACATTTCTATTTAATTACCAACAATGCATTTTTAGCAGCCCCTTCATAAACTTTTTCCTGCCGTAGAAATGCATTCAACCCCATTAGTTAATGTGAGCGGCAGGCAATAGAAAAGGGCGAAAAAGTTAGAAAAAGGCCTTTGTCCACTCGCATTGAAAAAAATAAAAAGGGAAAAGGCGCAGCTTTCCATTTCTAAGATATTAAAATCCCAAATCTCTTATAAATAGCGCGTCCCGCGAAAAGCGAACACATCAAGAAAAGAAGAGCCGAAAAAGCCTTTAGGAACAGCTTGTACTTTGTATGCGCGACCAGCTGATGCTTTATATATAATATAAAATAAAATATCGAAGGCGGAATGGCTATGTAGCAAGCAGTTCTAATCGAACTCTGAGCCATTTTCACACAACGGTTTTTCCCGCTCGATACGGGAGCGCCATCTGGTGAAATATTTTCCTCCCACCATTTTTAATAAAAGCTTCTGGTATTGACAGATTGCTTTCTCAAAGGAGTCCCCTAATTTACTTAAGTCATTAAAGCTCTTTGTCCAATCAATAACCGAGCCTTCAATTTTAGCCCTTCGCCCTGCAAGCTGTGTAATTTGTTTCTTGCGGATTAGAACGCACAGGATAAAAAATGAATTCCGAACCAGCTTGATTCTTTGTTCTAGTGATGATTAAAGTAGTTGTACAGCGATGGAATTTTTTTTCCTTGCTTGTTCGTGTCTTTTGGTTTCGGGCGGTGTGGAATTTTTTCGGTATTATATATTACCTCCGGGCAACTGTCTCCAGCAGATCATTAAAGTTGTGTTCGTACTTTCCTATAATGCCTTGGATGCAGGTACAGCAATTAAAACAATCAGGCCATGTAAACAATGAATCTCGGAATTTCCATAAGACTAGAATTTATCGATCCTTTTTTCTTCAAATGCCTCATGACCTAAAATTAATTCCTGACATTAGATATTTTTTATGCATATTTTAGACTATTTCAACCATACTTAGCATGGAGGGAACATTTATTATGTGTTGACGATAGACGCTAATGTCAGATAAAATACTGTTGTTGTGTGTGTTAATGGTTGTGGGTCTTTTTCTTTCTTCTAAGTTTATAAATATAGTTTGTAAACAACAATAAATTGTGCTTCTTCCTTAATTTATTTGTTTGTCTTTTTAAAGTTGCTTCTAAAAGAACTAGTAAGGAAATTAATTTAATTACATTTTTAACTGATATAGAGAAATGAATGATTTGTTATTGTGCATATCATGTTTTCAGTTTCTCTTATACAGAGTGAAGGCATTGTAATCGTCAAATACTAAACCTTAAGATTTGGATAAATTTTGCCGATTTCAAACTTCAAAAGTAATGAAAAAACTTTTATGTCAGATTATTGGCTTATGACTTTTTCTTAAAGGAAAGAGTTAACTTTTTGTAAAATGTTTCTCACATCAAGAGGATTTATTTTTATCAAATCAAGCTGAACTTACTTTCGCCATCCCCACAAAAATAAGGCGTATTATTTGGACTCGGCTATACATCATCTTAATTTGAATTCTTTTACATTATGTGCCTTATTTTGTACGTTTAACTTTGATACATAATGGAATGAAAGATTTTGCATCGTCAATGGAAAAATATAATAGCATGAACAGCTAGTTGCATTCATAAAATTTGGCATATAATTCTTTTTACCAAATTTGGGGAATTTTTTTATTATATTAAACTGAACTTTCTCTGCTTCTCTCCACGAAAATAAATTCTGTAATTTTAATCGGCTTTATGTCATCTTCATTTGAATTCTTATATAACAGTTGTTTGCATGTTTTTTAATCAGCAACATCTATTAACATGCGGTAAACATGCGGAGTTTTTATATAAACGACCATGATTTGGGTTTTACCAACTTAAAATTACTTATTGTTATCATTTTGAAAGTTTCCCATTTAGTATTGTTGAGTTATTCAGTGTATCAGGTCCCCAAACATGGAATGTTTCAAATTGCATTTTCGACATCCAGTGCCTTTTTTGTCTGACTTGAAGAAATCTTCTGCCGAAGCCCGTCAAACACTTTTAGAAATTTATGAATGAAGCACCTTCGTCATATCCCAATTGTCGGTTTTGGCTTCAACAATTTAAGACTGTTGATTTCGATGTCAATGACAAAAACCGGTCTGGAGGACCAAAAAAAATGAACACAATCAATTGCGAGATTTATTGGAAGAAAATGAGGAAAAAATTGTGGAAAATGATGGAAAATATTTTAATTGGCATATGTTGTACCAATTTTTCTCAATAGATGCCATTTTAAAGTTAAAAATATGTCCGGAATAGATGCAAAACCCTAATATTATCTGCCATTGTTTTATATGTTTAGCTTTGAAAATAATGTGGAGTAAATTTTTATACAACCAATGGAAACTATTTTGGCACGATGAACAGTTAGTTACATCTATAAAATTTGACGTGCAATTTTAATCAAATTTGAGAAATTTCTTAACTTTGGTCAAAATTTCTCAAAGGAAAAATATATACTCTTCTGTCTATTTCTATTAAATCATAATAACTCAAAAACGTAAATTGCTACATGCATGAAATCAAAACGTTAGATTTATCATTAGAATTTCAGAAGTGTGTCAGATTTTGAAGCCTACTCACAAGAAAGTTCACAGTCTATTGACCTATGTATTTGGGTATTCATGATCATGGTGGCTTTAAATAGCACAATTGATTTATTATTTTAGTCATTCAAACAACAAGTATTCAATGTTTAAACTCAACCAAATGAAAGTTGACTTTAAGCATTATCATCAGCATTGTAGATGCGTGTCAAATTTTGCACCTCGTGAGCATAAACAAATATACACTTAATCTATACTCAGTCTTGTGCATTGTTTATTGAACCTCGAAATATGTCTTTCTTCTACTATAAATGAGAAAATTGGTGAATACTCTTTGATTTGATTAGTACTAAAAATTCTTTCCTCATTTTACTTTTTCTCTCTCATATGCATTTGCACTCATTTTTCATATAAAAATAATAATAATCATAAAATGTGACATCAGAGAATAATGAAAAGGATGTAAAAAATGATACCCTCCGAAATTTTGGTGAATGTTCATATTTTATTATTTTTTCAATGGTGTATGGTAGCAGGTTGAACTAAAACCAAAGTTGGCAAGAAATACAAAATTCAATGTATTTTATTACCACCGAAATTGTTGATGTATATGTCAAATTTAGAATGTAACCCATCGAATAGCTAACTATATGTTATTATATTTATTCTTGGACTATAAATACAACAGCCACATAAAAGACAATTAATATATGATCTTTACAAAAGTTTTAGATTTTATCAATTTTTAATTAAAATGACCCAAAGAAAAGACATCTGGTTTTTCTTCAATATACTTCAATACAATAATTTGGTGATATATTGTATAGAGTATATCTAGAGGAGAAGGTGACCTTGGTAATTTAATTTTGTAGATCCATGTAGGTTGCAATAACTTCTTACCACAGAACAGAGTGAAATAACGTATAGTTAAATGTCAGTTAACAATGACATTTGCATTTTGATGGCTTGTTTGTTTGTTTGAGATTTTATGGCGCAAGAACCCTATCTGGTTATACTACGAAAAGCAAATAGTAAAATGAAGGCAGAATATTGAAAATGATTGAATATAAAATCTATGATATCAACATAAAACTGCATGAAATATAAAACTTCAAAATTATGCAAGTGAAATTACAATATTAACAAAGGTGTTGTAAAATGAAGATTTAACACAATGAAACAATGAACAACACAAAAGGTAAAAAGTGTTAAATGCAAGTATAAAAATGAATGACTTTTAAAAAATTAAAAATATTTGGGTGGAATTTTTCACCTACCAAGTCTTGCAAAGTTGCTGATGATGTATGAAAATAATATATACGTTCACGGTTAAATTCAATCAAAATGTGTGGCACTAAAATCAAGATGGCAGGTTGGACACACTGGAATCCTCTCATCCAAAATGTGATGCCTATGAGTATATCTGGTGTGTCCTATACAGAGACGAGTCAGTTTGACATCGATCTCGCGTATAGAAAGAACAGGCCAAGAACCAATGATAGGCTGCATGGAGTGTAACTTATTATGGATCTGCAGATCCCAAGCTGCTTGCCAAGAGGAATTTATGTGCCTGGAGAATGCCACCTTAACAAAAGGGCAGTTCAATCCTCACAAAAAACACCGCAGATTTCGCAACCGAGTCTGCTTTTTCATTACCTGAAATGCGTTTTGATGGCATCAACTGTAATATGTTTCTATTTTACTTATATTATTCATTAATTGATGAGCTAAAAGGAGAAGTATGAAAGTGCATTTGCAATTATAAATTATCTTTTTTGGTTTTTCTATATACGGCAATTTTTAAATCTGTACAGTATCATTTTTTATTTGTTTTGAATTTAAACATTAAAACAAGATCAACAAAAAATGACATTAATTTACTTGCTCAAATAGGTTGTTGTTCAAACAGGCAATCTCGAAACTAATTTTAGTTTATAATGTCTTAAAATGGTTATCGGAAGAATTTGAAAATATTGGCTGGGCTGGTGATGTATTGAGACAGGCGCTTGACAAATGATTTTTATCAACTGCAAATGAAGAAATTAGATTGATTACGATGTGCGAGTCAAGAAATTAGATCAAATATTGATTTATTATTTTAGTCATTCAAACAACAAGTATTCAATATTTAACAATCTTCATATTCGTTCAAATCTGGAATCAAAGCATGTATCACATCCTCATCGAATAATACTTTTTTTTTTAATTCTATTTTTATTGAAGTTTGCTGATTGGTTTATATCATAAAGATTTTCTCAGTATTAATGGAATTTTCAGTGTTTATTTCTGTTATAAAATGAGAACCTTCTAGCGGCTATAGAGATGAACAAGTAACGAATCTCTAACCGTCGGGAATGTAGCGACGTTAGGATTTGTTTAATTGTGTTATATCTAATTTTTTGTGACTGCCTCACTCTATCTTAAATGTAATTTTATTTGAGCTAGCCAGCGTCTTTCTTAAATCCCTCGTTGGCATTGCGAATTTTTATTTTATGCAGCAAAATTATGAGGTTAAACTCATTTCATTTTAAGCGCTTGCCATTTTATATAAAGAAATAATTTTGTAACGATTTAACTGATTACAAAATTTTTATTTTAAAGTTGGAAGGAAATATAAAGTATTATTTCAATCGATTTTTATAGAACTAGTATGATCGTTAGTCATTGAAAATTGATGATTATCTAGAACAAGTATTTTAGTTTCTTTCAAAATGCAAAAAAAAATTTCTTAAAACTTGTATCCTTTTATTACTTAAAATCCATTGGGGATACTAAAATTCTTTTATTTCCTCGATCTTATTTTGGGAGCCAAACTTTTTCATAAAATGTCCCTCATAAAAATATTGCTAATGTTAAAATATAAAGCGTTCATTAATAATGATAAAAGAAAATACTATTATTTAATTTTATTGAAAGATTTGTGCTGTGCGACATGTTTTACTGAAATATATCATTTAGAGGCAATATATTTTAATATTTCTGATTATAATAAAGATTTAAAGAAAATTTTCTCAATAAATTCTCTTAAACCATGTAAATGAATAATCTGGTATTATAATATTGTACATACCTTACATATAATATTGCAGAAAACTTGACTTAGGACACCGATTTCACTATTATCGTTATTGCAAATCAGAAACGATGTTTTACCTTTACCCTGTCTACATGGCATGGTATGTTGTGGAATTTTGCAAATAGATACCTAGAGTAATTAAGAAAATAATGAATTAATGGCTCAGCTATGTGAAAGAGTACACAGGAGGCATAAATATTCTTATTTCTAATCAAGGGGACTCTAAATTGTTGTAGTTTTACGCATATTTTGCACTTTCTAAAACAGAAACAAAGGTGAAAAATGAACTATAGGCTCCGGACACCAAATCACCTTCGTCACTAAGTATTGCAGGCCTTTTGACCTTCCTTTAATTCTTGTGGCAAATCGGGTCTGGAAGCAGGCATAAAACTACAGTTTTGAAGTCAATATCACATTGCAATCTTCATCTACAAGGCATCTATCTTCTTTGGGTACCCACATACTTACGGAACAGATATATGTTCAAGCCATTCATAAAAAAGCAAGAATTTGATGCTGATCTATAATTTTGGTGCTAAGTTCAGCTATAAAGTTCTGCCAGACTATACATCAGAATAAACAGCGATAAACAGATATTCTGATGATCGATTTTGTCAAACATTTTATATAGAGTCATAAATATAATGTAAAAACTACGTATCCAACTAACGTGCATTTTTTTAATTATTAGGTTCCCTTGGATACGGGAAAGTAGATGAATTTGCCTTTGCTAAATATCCTCCAAAATTTAATTCAAATATTTCAAATATCTGGTTTTTACATAAAATAGATATGCCATATGTATTCGTTCTGCTCCTTAATTTTTTATTTATTTATTACGTTTTCAGGAAGGACCAAGTGTAATTAGGGAAATGTTTTTTTTTTTTTGGATTTTGATATGAAATTTGAATATATTTATATTATGGAAATTTAAATATATTATTCTAATAGTTAATTATAATTATTTTGTGTAAAATAGTATTTTTCTAGGAAATACACCAATACAAATAAATTTAAAAGGAAAATCCTTATCTAAATATAAAATTTGACTCAAATTGTTAGAGCAATTTCTGAAATACAGGTAATAAATTTATATGTATTAAAGAATTGTTCGTATTAAGTTTCAAGATACTGAATATTTATAATTCAAATTCGAGACTTCTGAAATTTTTATGAAATCATGATGCATCTAATTATCAATTTCAATTAGTATTCTCAATGCTTTTTCTTTCTATCTTTTCCCCCTTTTCTCTATCTTTAAAAAAACTTTCAAGAATTTTTTTTTAATGAAATATTAAATACAACCAATCAAAAACTAAATATTTTATTTCCCAAATAAATCAGACAGGATTTACCTTTTGCAATTCAGCGAAAGGAAATTCAATTATGTATTTTTTAAATGATCAAAATTCAATTTTTGTGTATCTCTTGTCTGTCCCTTTGGAACTTTATTTAAAAATCTAATTAATTTCTATCTAAAATTGAAGACGCATGTTGTACATCCCTGAACTTTTAAATATCTTGTCTACATAATCTGAGGTCACAAGAGACCCCTAAAAGTCAATTCCAAACTCAAAACCTTTCCATTCAAAACACCATCGGAATCCCTTAATTAAAGTTCCTCTTCCACTTTTAAAACGAAATCCTCCCGCGAAAGCAACAGATACAAAAAGTCCCACCTAACGAACGAGTTCCCCAAGGGAGCGGCATGGCTCCCACGCTATTTGCATTCCGGGAAAAATCGAGTGGGGGCTAGCAAGCATCCCACATGACTCTGTCCAATCCCCCCTCCAACTCTAAATGGATCTAATTGCAAAATTTCCTCAATGCTCTGATTTATATATATTAAAGAATGAAGAAGAAAGAAAAAGAAGGACGGGAAAAAATGAAAAACCGTCGCATTTTATTTCCATAATAAGTTTACGCTACTCTTGGAAATACCTTCGAAACAGAACTCCAACAGCTGGCTAGGTACAGAGCAGGCCCGATGTTCATTTGCATATCCCATTACATGCAGAGATTGCTCTGCTAAAGCCTTAAGCGCCAATTTGGAGCAACCTCCAACCCCACGCCCCTCTTAACGCTGCTGATCACCCCCAAAAACCAACAGCGTTTTGAGAGAGAGAGATTATATTATTGATGGTTAAGGAAATAAATGGAGATGTTGTGTGGGATGGGCTGTGGGTTTTTTTGGTTTTCTTTGGGTTTTTTTGACGCCTCCATGTGGTTTACCGACCTGAGGGTGAGATTTTTTTTAACGGCTAGTAACATCGATCGTGATATTAACGACTTGATTTCGTTGATAGTTGAAGCACCTGAAAATGAAATAGTAATTGAGGGAATTAGTTTCCATATTGTTGCCTCAGGGTAGATTGCTTTCATTCTTGGCGTGCCAGAGCTGGCGTGTGCGGCTTGGTTTGGTTCTGGAAAATGAGAGTTCTAAGCTCTCAATAGGAGCCAAAAATTAGAATTATTCGATTATTTATTTATAATTATACATACCAAACATTGTTTTATATCGTGAGAATAATAATGACATTTTTTTTATAGTTGGAGAGCCTGAAATTTTACTAGGGAATTAGTTTCCATATTAATAGGAAGGGATGCTTTCATTCTTGGCATGCCAAGATTGGCGCCTACGGTTTGTTTTGATCCAGGAAAATTTTAAGAAGTGTTCTAAGCTTACTATAGAAGCCAGAAATTAGACCTCTTCAATTATTTATTCATGACCTTAACCTGCTAATATTGTTTTAATACCTTTTTTTCCATTGTAATATAAAATGAGTATGAATTGCAATTGCTTAGAAATAAATCTCCCTGGTATAGACCTTCTGTAATCCAAAGCATTAATTTTTAGAATAATATGTGCGTCTGTCTATCTGTGAACTATTTAGATCAATAACAGAATGAAATAAAAATATGAAATTTAGTGGGATGTACTGATCTACAAACTACATTAAAATGTTGATCTATATCAAATTTTGAGTGAATTTCTTCTAAGTAAAGACTGTGTACTCTTTCATCCGTCTTCATGGGAATGCAACAAGAAAAAGCAAAATTTTGGAAGAAAGGAGTTTAAAATATAGCTTTATCAAAACATGAATGGTATATAAAATTTTAGACCAAATTCAACTAACAGCTGAGATTCTTTCGGCCTGAATGTCTTTATTCGGAATTTAAAATACTCGGTGAATGCGGTATGGTGAACTGTCACTAAAATTAAAGATCTGCTTAACTTGACTGTTCAAAGGAAAGATTTCTGAAGTACATTCTTGTTTCTCTTCAATATGATATCGAATCTGAACTCAAAATTCAGAATATTATACAAATTTGCAAGTACATTTCAAATGTTATATAGTTTTAAAAGGAAAAGCTATAGTTAAAAAATGAATTTGCAAAATATTTAGAAGACAATTCATTATTTTCTTTAATTTTTTAAGGTTTTTAGTATAAGGTATAAGGTTATTTAGTATTAGTAAGGTTTCTTTAGTATAAGGTTTACATTTTTTTTATTGGAAATGTATCAAATACATTTTTGTGCATGGTGTTGGTTTATAGCTGTGGTTCCCCAGATCTTAGTGAATGGGCCATGGGAATGTTCGACATCCCAAATAAAAAATTGTCAGTTAAAAAGGCTAGATTTAAGCTATTTAACCCAAAAGATTGAAAGAAAGTGTGAGTGTTATTCCTGAGAGAATTACTCATATATTTTTTGGGGGGAAAGGATAACTTCTTGTTAAAATAGCTTTATTGTTCCTCATTGCTGAAGTTCCAGAGTTTTAACAAATAATTGCACTATAAAAATGTTTTAAAGTACACTTCTTAGTTTCCTAGTTTTCAAACATTTTTACGATGATATCTTAGATTTGGCCCAGATATATTTCTTACCTCATAGAAGATTGCCTCCCAAGTCGAGAGTAGGGGGTGGTCTGCACCTAGCTTTTTTCCTGTTTTAGTGGTTCGCAGACTTCTACGAATTAGGAACTACTGGTTAAAAAGAAAAATTTTAAAACAGGGAATTTTATAATACAAATTCGAATCCAAAAATTATATATGTTATAACTTCTTTGACTCTGAATTGCGAATCTAATTAGCAGGAATTTTCATCTCTCAGTTTTTCTTATATACTAACAGAATAGACACAATTTTATACAACTTGATGAAAACTGAGCATATTTAATTGCATTGAACGTGTCGATTACACCCAAATATGTATAAGAATCAACATTTCTAACGAGAAATCTGTATGCTTAATTTCATTCATCTAGTAGTATGATTTTTAATCATCATGATCTCATAATTATATACGACCAAATAGATATACTGCGCTCAGAGCTATTGTGCTCAAATATGGATAAAATTCCATTAATTTAGATTATAAAACTATTAAATTGCATCTCTGCATCTCCTAAAACTTGGAGGTTAAGGCATCTGCTATTAATAAACAACAAATTAATTCCAGAAATGATTAAAAAATAAATGATCCAACAATAAATTCTAATATTCATCAAAATCTTATGTGAATTATTTTGTGGATTACAAAATTCTCTCTCAGTATACTAAAAAGTAAAAAGGACTTTGCCACGTATACATGTTAAATTTCCTTTCCGTATCCCATTATGCTTTTGAATTATCAACTTTCAAGACTGAAAGCCCGACAGATACAATTCTTGACTGGCTTTTTCTCAAGTCTAGAAGGTTGGAAATAAGAAGATTCATTAAAACCTCGAGATAAAACTTTTTTATGATTAAAATTTCGTATACTAGAGCGTAAAATTAATAATAAATAAAAAATGTTAAAACCAGTTAATTAGTTCTGGATAATAAATGGTTGTAGCCGAAGTAAATTTAAACGAATATTGAATTCATTTTACATAGAAGCAATTGATGCTGCTCCTTTATTTCATATCACTTTACTTGACTTTGGGCATTATGAAACATTTTGCGCCAATCTTTTCGTACTTCGCCAAACGCCCTCATTAATAGCCTCAATCATAATTTAGTCAATAAATATAAATATTAGAACTGATGAATTAGCTTTTATATATCAAAAACGATTTTAACTGTTGCAAATCCAGACAAATATTGAATTTATTCTATAAAGAAGCAATTGATGTTATTCATTTATTTTATATAATTCTAGTCGGTATTGAAGATGATGTAACTTATTGCGTCAGTTTTTTTTTTTTTTTTCGTTCTGCGCCAAACGCCATCATTATACTTCGCGACGTTTCATATAAATCGCTTTTTGTCCATCATTATCGAAGAGAGTGTTGTCTCAGGTGATTCGCGACACCGATGCCATTGCACAGCTGCCATTTTGTTTGAATAAGTGAGACGCGAATAGTTGGACAACCGTTACACAGTCGTGTTTTATACCAAAATACTCCAAGCCATTGGTTAGTTTGTGGACAACTAAAATTAGACGGCGTTCCTTTTCCTTCCGTCTACCTATCCTTTGTTTGTGTTTAAACTATGACTAGGTTGTTTGTTTGCGCGAAATTTAATTACTTTCTAAATTTATATTGTTTTCCACAAACATTTAAGAATAAAACTTTTTGTCAATAGAGGATTCACAGCAACAGTAAGTCAAAAATAATAAATACTTTAGTTTTGAATAATACATAAAGAAAGAAAGACACCTTATGAATAAAGACGTCAATGCTTGGCATAAGCTTCTAGTTTTATAATACTTTTAGTTCAATGATCCTCAGGCTCTTTTATTTATTTATTAAAATGAAAGAGGTTGTGATTGGACGTTAAGCCAATGATTTATCGCATCTTACACGTCATATTTCGTTGTGATCACACACATGATAATTTTTGATAGGTCTAAAGAGGCGGACACAGTGAGATCCATGCTAAAGAGAGACTATTTTAGAATTTTGAGACCAAAATAGTGTAAATTTTTTTTGTCTAGAAGCTTTTTGGACGTGCATTGACATGCAACAATGCAAATTTTTATAAAAAGGTTGCATTATTACATAGCAAATAAAATTTTATAAAAAGATGCATTGTTGAACAAAACTTTTTTTGTGTTTTATATTTTGTGTGGAAGGATTCAGATTAATATCGTTTCTTCTTCTTCTAAATTTCTTGGTTAGTTATTCGATTACAGCAACCAAGTTTTATGACCTTATTATGATAAAACTTCGCTATGTGACCATAATGTAGAAACTCTAAACTTGTTGGATCAGTTGTTAATCTTTTCGTCAGAATTATTTGTACTTTCTTATACATGATGTATAGAGGAAGTATTCTAACCGTAAACAAATACGCATTCTAAAATTTTTGGCTAATTATCACGTTTTAGACATCTCTTAATCCGAGAAACATATTTCCCACATTATATTTTTTTGTCTGTCAGTCTGTAAATACGATTATTCAAAAACACTTTGAGCTAAAAGTCGTGAAATTTTGTATATAAAATTAAGACCAATTTTTTTTGACAGAGTTTGAGCGAAATTTATTTACCTGTAATCTTTATGTTTGGGTGAGCCTAGTAACTGAAAAATGTAATGAATCAGACAATCCAATATTGGCATATGATATTATATATGGATTTGTGACAAATATGGATTCAATTTCCCAAAGAATTAACAGCCTATCGCCCTTCTATTCACTTATATTAATTTTGCTTCCAAAAAATGTAATTTGAATCATAAATGGAATTCAATGTATGTAAAATTTTAGAGCTATATCAAATTTTGAACTTAATATAACAAAGGAGGAAGTGCATGTTCGTATTTCTTCACAATATTAATATTAGTTATTTTATTATCTTACTAGGCACTTTTGGCGTTAGTTGCTTCGTGTTTGAAATTGTTGATTCGTGTGGATTGGTGTTTTATTTTTATTAAATATCTGAATCAGAAATTCGCGTTCCTAACTCCCTTTACGATTATATTTCAGATCAAATTTTGATAAATATTAAAAACTACTCAGACATTAAAAAATAAGTTATTTTAATAATCTGTCACGTGACCTGCTATTTTAATTTCTATCACCCTAAAAATGTTAGACCTCATGATGTCATACTTCCATTATAAATATAACTTCCCAGATAGTTTGTCTTCAAACTACACATTGGAATAATTATATATTAATTTTTAATTCTCTATAGAAGTTTAAAAAAGGGTACTAAGCAGAATCGTTCATCCTTTTTAACAGAGGAAAAACCACTCAATTTAATATTTAATAAAATAAGGAAAACAGGTTGAATTTTAGCACAAAAATGCCAAAAATAATTCTTAATAAATGCCAAAATTCTACACAAATTTAAATATGATTGTATCAAATTATATAATTGAATTCTATTCTTGCAATTATATTACTGAAATTCCTTGCTCTGCGAAATATGATTACATTATATTAGATATATTTAGATATCAATATCTGTTGCCTAATTTCGCACGGTTTGCTTCCTAAGTGAGATGTCTATTTGCCCCTTTTCCTGCTTTCAGGCTTCAAATGGTGAAGTTCGCTGAACTTTTACAAGCTCTTTGAGAAAGTAAACTTTCTTCTAACAAAGCCATTCATGTGCAACAAAACAGCAACTGGACAGCGGCAGATTGTTCACAGAACTTTGACCCTAACTACCTTACGAAGTATCTTGACCATTGACAATGGAAAGTGACCGCAGCACCTTGCAGTCGCTGCTCTATTCTTCGATTACAAAACGGTTGGCTACTGTCCATCAGAACTGGAGATCCCTCGGTTGTCGCAGCACAGCTGGACGCAGGTCATTCATGATTCCTTGACCTCTACATCCGGGCTTAGTATTTGACCATATATGTTTGTGGTTAGATATGGCTGTAAATAGTCTAAATTAAGCATTTTTATTCTAAAATTATAATTGATTCAATAAGAAATTGTTTATTTCATTTGCTCGTGCTTAATTCTAATAGACATTTGAAATATTGTAAAGTCACATTTGAAATGATTAACTTACCTAGAAATTATCGGTCAAACATGTATTATTTTAGAACAACCAAAATCTTTCATTGATTAACACATTAATTTCAAAAGACAAATTTATTATTTTTATTATTGATTGCTGCCACTTGTTAAGATTGTTTAGATTCTGTATATTCGGGTTATACCACTGCATGCATTTTTTATTCATCTTATGTCTATGTATGTCCTTTGAAAATAATATTCTTCTGTCTTCTCATCTGCAACTAATGAGGAATTATTTGAACGCAATTAGTATTCAATCAGTTATGCTATAATTTTATAATTGACAATAGAAAATAATGTTCAGTAAATTCATTAAAATAATTCTAGTAATTCTGCAGTTATTAAATTTTTTTATTTATTCATAATCGGTTAGAAAAGAAATTCGACAATTAATTACAAAATATCAATCTTTTATTTGGTGTGATTTATTATGATTGGTTAACTTCTGCTCTGTATGTATATTTAGATTATATGCATGCATTTTCTTTCTTTTTTTCTTCATCTTATATCTATATATGTTTTTTGAATATAATATTTTTCTGTCTTTCGATCTGCAGTTAAGGATGAATTATTCGAAAAAAAATCCATATTTAATCAATTATGATATGATTTTGTAATTGGCAACAGGAAATAAAGTTTAATCAGTCCATTAAAACTATCAAAATTATTTCGTATTTATTAAATTTATTATTAGCTCTCAATAGAGTAACAAATTTGGAGCAGAGAATACAGTTACCCCAAATACCTCTTAAACGCACTGTGAAAAAACATTGTCGCTATTTGTCATGCATTTTAAGACAGTAAATAAAGGTTAATTTTAGTTATATTAATAATTCGTGTTAAGAATAACCGATTTTGAGCCGCTGTCCATCTTAAAGGTTTTTTGAGAAAACGTTGTTTTTAACACTTTATATATATATATATTTTAGGACGATATATAATGCTTAATTTTAGTTATATTAATGGCCCGCTTTAAGAGCTTCTTATTTTCAACCGTGGTCTATCTTAAAGGCATTGCGAGAAAACATTGTTGGAACTTCTCATACATTTCAGGACCATGTAAAATGATTAATTTTAGTTACATTAATGGCCCATTTCAAGGATAACCTATTTTGAATCCAACTTAAAGGCTTTCTGAGAAAATGTTTTTGTGACTTGCCATGCATTTTAGAACAATAAATATTGGTTTAATTTAGTCATATTAATGATTCGTTTTAAGAACAAACTATGGAGCCGTGGTTCATTTTAAAAGCATTGCGAGAAAAGTTTGTTGCAACTTATATATAATAGACAATGGTTAATTTTAGTTATATTAATGACCTGGTTTAAGATAAACCAATTTTGAGCCACAGTCAGTTAGCGACGGCTACACTCGGGGGGGGGGGGTCCTTTTCCAAGCTTCTGCACTTTAACACTGGCAGGAGACTTGGTCCTAGCGAATTTTAGAGTGTATCAGGTATGATCATTTCGGTATCTGTTTACACGATGGTTTTTTGATTGATTTAGAATTTGGAACCGACCCGTCAGGAAGCCGTGACCTTATCACCAGGCCACCACGGTCTTTATATAGAATGGTGAAGACTACTAGTTTGTTATATATGCGCTTTTCACCATTGATGGTCCTCAATCAGTTCAAAGAAGTTCTTTGACCCCATACCACCTTGCGCTGACCAACGTCCACGGAAGCGTAGTAAGTACCTTGACACCTTGTAGACCGCAATTCATCCTTGAAAAGCACACAAATTCCCCTGCAGCCCCCTTTTCTACATTTCTATCCCATCGAAAAATGGGGGTTCAAAGCCTTCTTGTGGTAGGGCAGCTGGACCAGCCTCCCCCTAACGGTGCAACGTAACTGCGCAACCATCAGCGTAGGCGAGAATTTTTCACCTTGTGATAACTGTTGGCCTACATTGTGAAGAGGGACTGAGCAGAAGTTTTGTGTTAACCCCCCCTCTATCCAACAACTTTTCCGGAAACGAGGGGCCGAGGAAGCTGCAGAATGCTCCCATTGTGAATTCGCCGGATCAGCTGTTTTGGAAGGGGGAGGTTTACAAAATTGAGGAAAAAGGAACAATCTTTGGGTTCTTTTCATTAACATCTGCTTGATTGTGGAAATAAAGACGATTCTGTGGGGAAGAGGGGAGGGAGGGGTGTATAGATCTGTAGTGCGTGTTAAGGTTGTAGAGGGAAAAAAATCTGGGATTTTTTAGTTGAAAAGATCTGACAAATGTGTACGCATATTTAGGACGTAAGTTATACTGACTGGACGTATAATTCAAGGCTTGGTAGATTATTGGTAGATTACTTTGAAAAGAGGCTTCTCAGTTTAATTTCCAAAAAGAAAAAAGGGGGTATGAAAATCTAAGGAATTTTTAAAATCTGCCCTAAATTCATTCATTTCAACAAAAGTTTGACTCGCAACTGCAATAAACATTTTTTTTTTTCTTTTTTCTTTTTTTTACAGTTCAAAAATTACTTTTCGTTAATATTTATTAGTTTGACAATTTAAGCAATAGATTAATATTTTATGTGAAAGGAAAGTAGAAAAAATTCATTTGAACGAAAATAGATAGCGTGAAATAAAAGATCTTTGCACTCACTCACACAGAGAGAGAGAGAAAGAGAAATACAAGAAACAGAATGAAGATTATCTAAAAATGTGAATGTTATTTTCGAAAATGGAATGATGCAATGAAAGCCACGATGGAATTTAATCAATTCTGAGTTGTAAGATCAAAATACAAAAGGATTTACTCAAAAATTTGGCCTAAGATAAACCAAGCATGAAAGAAGAGAAAAGAAACCCATTTTTACAACTAAAAATAAAAATTTATTTGTAAGGACATCTTTATTATAGCTTACACATATTTAACAAATAAATAGTTAAACATATATATTTCATAAATAAATAGTTAATTATTTTAAATTCGTGACTCTAATTTTGAATGAAAAAATTTTTAATTTAAAAAACAACAATTTAAACATACATGCTAGTAATTTTGATAACCAAACAGTATGAAATTCTTTAAACATAATAATGATGGCAAGTCTCCATGGAAAGGGGTGTGATAGCTTCTGAGAGTAAAGATACCTGGACATCCAAAAGCAGAAGTCCGACTTCTAGCACAAATGAAGATGAAGCATGCATACATTCGCTTGCACAACCCCTTTTTACAGAGGGGTACATTCACACAGCTCACAGATAGAGCACAGAACAATCTTGTCCGAACTAGGACTCGAACCCGGGACGCTTGGATCACAGGAAAGGTGAGCAACCCTTAAGCCAGGACGCCGGCTAATGAAACAATAGAATTGCAAAATAAATAGTTTAATTCACTTTTAAGATGCTCTGAAATGTTTAGAAATTAAAATTAAAACTAATTCAAAATTAATTATATTTAGTTAAAAATCCATTAATGCTTTTTTTTTTGACTGAATGGATGCGTCATAGATCAACTATGTCTTTGAGAAAATTAAAAATCTTAAGGAATTCTTTACTTATAATCCCTAAACTTTATAAAACTTTTCGAATAAAAATAATTTTAATTAATTATTTTTCTTTTCCTTTTCCTCCAACCACTTGTTGTTTTTTTTTCATTTCCTTTTTATGTTGTTTATTTTCGCCATCAAATTAGATGAAATAATAATAAAAATGAATAAAATAAATTAGATGAAAATGGAAAATTATATGCGGCATTTTAATATTAGATTGTTTAGAATTCACTGAAGCATCAGAAAAATTTCTAAATAAAAAGGTTTGAATAAGCTGTGTCTCTCTATATTATTAGATTGGCGAAAAGCCTTTAAATTTTGTTTCTTTAGATATTTGACACCAGTTTTATCTCGCAAAATTAGCTCATATTAAAAATCTCCATAAAAAATTAAAAATATATTATAATACATTATGAAAATTTTTGAAATCCCAGAATTTACTATATTTATGAAGAAAATAAGCATTTCAATTTAGTCCAATGACATCAGATTTCAGGTCCTTCATACTGGAGTGAAAACAAATTCCAACTTCTCTTCAATGCATCGAATTTCCAATTTTTTTGTTTTTGTTCTTACGTTAATGTGTCCCATATTTGAATTAAATATTCAGAATTGAATTATTTTTTATCGCCAGACATTCCAAATTAAAGTGAACATTTTATCCCTGAATGAAAGTGTCCGAATTTGAAGTAAATTTCACAGATTGCTTCGTTTTTTACTTATCAGTGCATGATTTACAGTAAATTAATTCTATTTTTTAAAGCTGAAAATTATTAAGGCTTAATTGATTACACATTAAATAAATTGAGAATTAATTTCTTAATTGCAAATTAAATAAATAAATAAATACTAGCTGCAGAAATATGCTTTATTTTCTGTCTCGATCACAGATATTTATTATTTTGTATTCATAAGTTTCATACTTTTATTGTCTTTGGATTTATAATAAATCTAATGTGATTAGTTTGATAAATTGTCATAAAAGAAAAATAGTAATAACAATACAGTTTAAGTTTCTAATTATTTTCTACTACTTTTCTTTTTCATTTAATTTTTAATTTTCCTGATTCCTGTACAATAATTTCAATAATTTCCACAAGTCATATTCAGAATTGATGTTCAAAAAATTAAGTTATTTAAGTTTTGTTGGCTCAGATCCCTTATGGTATAGTGAAAAAAGCATTCAATACTTTATTGTATACTAGCTGCCTTTAAGGCTCAACTGGTCAGACAGGAATAAGGATTGATAAAAATGTCAAATTATTATTTTATATAGCTTCGTATTAATAAATCACCTAAAAAATATTTTAAACTTGAAATTTTGATAGACAAATAACCCATAATTTTAGAAGCTTTAAACCGTTCTGTTAATTGTAATTTATAGACCTAATTTTTGGTTTGTTTATTTTTTCATTCAATTATATAAAAGAAAAGAATATTATGCTCCACAAATAGTTGCACTTAAAAAATTGTCCCCATTGTTTAATTCTAAAATTAAATCTTAATTTTAATCATAATTAAATTTCAAAAATTTTTTTTTTAATAGCAAACCTCAAATTGAAGACATTCAGTTATTAGGAAAGTAAATCTTATTATTCCCATATCTTGATAAGAATAGAAAAAAAGTGGTCGAAGTCTAATATTAGAAGCAACAATGAAAACGATTGGAATTTCGTATCAACAGTGAGACTTATTGTTCTAAAATAAGTTTGAAATATTTTCTAAATATATCATTAAAAATAGAAAAAAAAAATATGCAGCAAATAATGATTTAATTGAAAATATAAAGTGTTGCGAGAAAATGTAAAATATTTTTCTTTTATTCTGTAATATATATAGAAGTCATCACAGAAAAACACCCGTATTCCCTTAACAATTAAATTTTTGAAAAACCTTGCCCCGATTTCCATTCCCAGAAATATATCCGTGCAAAGTTTAATATTCTTGGTTTTTATTAATACCCCGACAAAGTATAATATTAATATCCCAACTTGCCTATCTGTCAACATTGTCTGTAGAACGGCAAAATACACTTGTGCTATTTCATTTTTATTATTTGCAACGATTTAATTTATATTTTCAAATGATATTCTAGTGATTCATTAAAAACTCTAAAAGTAGTTTAAGGTCATCACAATTCTCGCTTAATAACAGATTTCTCAAATAATTTAAAATCTATTGCCGTAAATCACGTGATTCAAGGATGCTTCTTTATTATTATTACCTTTTAGCGTTTGATGGTCCTTCACAAATCACTCCAAGCACTTCTCCGAAGAATGCAGACAGACAAACGATTTTTTAAAAGATCGTAAAAAACGGTATCACAAGGGCTCTCTCCCTGTATCGAGCAGGGTGGTTCAGGAGTGATAGTGGGTAAACACGGTGACGCATGAAATCGTTTGGAACTCTTAAAGCAGGCCTTATTCCGACATATTTTATGAGACACTTAAGTGCCGAAGAAAGTGTTAACGGGATGGTAAGAGCATCCCTCTTGAAAAACCCCTCCTTGCACTCATTCTGAATTACGAGGATGCATCCCCACCCCCCGAGAAGAGGGGTGCTCAGAGAAAGCAGGAAGAACGGGGGCTGGAAGTGGAACAAGGATGCCAGAGCCTTGAGAATCAAATATCAAAAATATGCTTCCAAATTAAGCTGCTTTTTTTAATGTTTGCTAAAAAAATTACTATTTGATAATTTGCCCTGAAGTTAACAAACAACTACACAGCCTTAAGTAGTAGTTAACAAATAAGTACACAGCCTTATAGGTGGTGTAATATTTGGCATAACATATATTGCATACATCAAAAGTACGTTGGCATAATTTTGACATAATATAAGTTATAATAATATATAGCTTTTACAATTAAAAAAAATAGAATTTAATTTAACTGAAAATCATGCAAATAATTAAATAGTATGTCATCTTGACCGAGCTACCTGAGAGGTGCAGAATTTATCTACTTGATGATTCAGCCCAGAAGTTAACAAATAACTACAAAGAACATAAGCTTATAATTGACATAATACACGCCATAACATGTATTGTCATGGCATACATACATTGATTTAACATAAAGCATACATGCATTGGCAAGACATAGATACATCGACATAATTCATGACATAACATATATTAGAGCGGCATAGATACATAGGTGTAGTACATTATAATAATACATGGCTTCTTCAAAAAATGAAAGAAAGGCATTAAATTAATCTGATAGTAATGCAAATAAGTAAATAGTTTAAAATCTCGAATCTTCTTGACCCTGCAAGCTGAGAGGGAAAAAATCGTCTACTTTATAATTCAGCCCTGAGTTAACAATAACTACAAAGTACACAATTTTATACCATTGTTAAATTTCCTTACAACAATCAATTATAAGGGATTTTTTTTAAAAAGCATCTGAATTTTATTTTTTGAAAAACTGGAAACTCTTTTTAAAAAAATAAATATGGATGTCATGAGACAAAGAATTTATAATAACTCTTCGGGAGTGTTTATTATTTGTTTAAATTGCTTAGCAAGAGAAAATAATAATTTATTATATATTCAGTCTAATCGTATATAATGCCTATCTATCTATACACATAGGGCATTTTTTAAATATAAACTATAATGAACTTTATGAATTTAATTAAATTTCAAAATAATACAAGCGACATAAAAATAAATAATAATTCTTCAATCTGAAAGCTAATTATTTTTTTTAAAGAAAATGCCTTATTTTTTGAAACTAACCAATTAAAGGTCGCCAAAAAATAGAAGCAATATTATTGAACAAAATTTTTTTTAATTTATCGAATATGTTTTCTAAATCCTTTATTTATCCAAAATTTAATACTTCTTTTTGTTGGCTTTGTTTCAAATCAATATAAATGTATTTTTGATATTCATTTCATAAGTTAGGGGATTCCGTCAATCCAGGTCAGCATTTCCTGTTTACTTCCGTTTTAAGAAAGTGACCAACTACTTCTCAGTGTGTTTCCTTAGGTTTGCACTGAATAAATAAAGTGTTACAAAATGTCTGTTTATACATTTTTTTTGGGGGGGGGGAAATTTCATAAATAATACGCTACATAAATTTTAAATAATTTAAAAATTATTGCATATCAATTTTTAGACAAAAAAATTAAAAAATACATAATATTTATATAACTTAATAACATATAACTTAAAACTTATAACTTATAACTATAACTTAAAACTGAATCTTATCATAAAAGAGAATGATTTCATATCGGAAATTATAATAGTATCAAATATGTTTTTTAAAGAATACTTATTAATATATATCAATTAAATTCAAAGCATATATTTGTTAACCTTATATTGATAATACTTTTGGTGGTTTTCTTTAATCAATATGGAAAGAAAATTTGATTTCATGAATTTTGTATACGAAAAAATATTATATCAAACTGTTTTTTCTGTATGAAATTTTAAAAGTTAACCGAAAATGCTGGAGTTTATATCCGTTGTCACACTCATTTCTGTTAATAACAATGTCGACTTAGTATCAGAATATTTTCTTCAAATATTTTATTTGATTTATAATTAAAAAATAAAATTATATTGTATTCATTACAAATTCAGGACTACCATTCTTCAAAACAATATTTCTTTAACATGAAACTTTTCTAAGTATTAGCTTTAAATTATTATTAGAAATCTATTGAAAATTCTCTATTTTAAAAAATAATAAAATGATGCAGTGGCCATAAGTTAGTACCTGGCAACTATTGTTATTCAATGAAATTCGAAAGACTCAATCTTTCTACTTTTCAGGATGTTTTTCGGATTTTTACGAATTTTAAGGGGAAAGGGGTTCTCAAATAGAGGTCAGCATTTCCTGTTTGCTCCCTCGTAAAGGGATGATAAACTACTTTTCAGATACCATACTTTATCTTGGCACTGATTACAATATGATAAAGAAAAATACATAAAGCGAATAAGGTAAAAATATAAAAATACAAAAATTATAGAGAACTTTTAAGATTATTCTCTGTATTTTATTAGGTTTTAATAAACGAACTTTCTTACTTCTTTTTTTGCTTTTTTCGATAAAAATGTTGATGTAGATTTTAAACTAACTTTTCGATGGTTTATAGATTCCAGATTTGCGTATTGTGAATATGAAATGAAATGGATGCAATAACATATTCTTAACACTGGAGTTTTACTCATTTTTGGATTATGTGTCTGAAATAAATATTTTTTTTTCCCTTCTGATATCCATTTTTTTAAAATGTATTTTTCAAACCAAGTCACATACAGAAAGGGAGAGATTTAGCTCCAACTTGGCATCATGCATGAAAAAGTTTCTGTACATCATATTTGTGAACGCTACTATAATATAATATTTGATTTGGAATCGCAACTGAAGGGTTTGCTGCAAAAAGGAGGTAGCTCCAATTATTCAAGATTTTAGAAAACTGTAAAAAACGTTCGAAAATTCTAACTTCCAATGAGACAGGCAGGTCCATTATTGAGTAGCGCGAGAACTAAGATTGGATTTCTTAGTTCTTGTTTTCTTTTAGCACCAAATGAATAAGGAGTTTTTTCTTTTTTTTTTACCTTGAACTAGTACGTGTAACTTTTAATTCTCCCAAGTTGGAACGGCATACTTTTTGCAGTAAAGCCATCAATTTCAAAACGTTGCTTAAGATATTAAAAGAAAAATGCTCTTTTTTTTAAAGAAGTTTTTCTTTAAATTTATTCTTTTTTACAAAGTTCACGATTTATTTCTCTGATCTGAGCTGCATTTAAATATCCAAATCAAAACTCATTCAATTAAATTCTAAACAGTGTTAATCTATAACAACTATCTTTGAAGAACATTTAGTATCATAAAAGTGAATTTCATTTTTCTTAGAACTTCAGTGGTTTGAAGAAGCTAGAATTTCAGATTCATAATTTCCATTTTAACTCATCATAATGATTTCCTACTTTCTCTGTCCAAACCTATTTCTGACTCATTTATTTATATTTTAATTCTGCCTGTTTAAATGCACCCCAATAATGAATAATATAATATTTGACCGCAAAAACTGCATTCAAAAAGTATAAGGCTTACAGGTCATAATTTCGGAAGAAAAAAAAATCCAATTTTTATTTGCTTTTTTGTGATTATTATAATCAGGCATTCAACCATGAAATATAATACCTTTTTTATTATACACTAATTTTTATCTCCTGACATATTAACTAAATTTTACAAATTAATTTTTTTAAAGCATGTTTTCGTTTCAATCCTGAATTCTGCTTACCCCCCCCCTCCCCTCCAATTTTTGCCGTTTATTCTTCTCCATAGTAAAAGATGGAACAAGTTGCTCAAGAAATGTTTCCTCAAAGATTCGGAAAACACCCCCAATTTTTTTGAAAAAAAGCACCTCCCTCTTATTTACACTACAAAAATAAACTGCACCCGACTCTATCTTTGGCGTCCAGAAATACGCTATGAGATTAGTCTCTAGAGCCTTAAGGGAAAGTGTAAACAAGACATCTCTCCTGGAAAAATCATTTTCCGCAACCCTCTCGCACACACTAACGGCATTTCTACCTCCCCTGTTCGCCATGCGTATTATATCCGCCTTTAACTTTCCCCAAACGATATTTTTTCACTTACGGGAAGGAATGGAAGCATTTTTATAATTTTTTTCTCTCTCCTCCCCTCGCGGCTTCTGTACTTCTGGAGAGCATGCGGTTATATATAAAGTATTAAATAAATAAATAAATGGGGACCAGAAAAGCCCGATAGAAGTGCGGGGAGGGTACGGTTAGAGTCTTTTGCAGACAGATGGTACACCCAGGCGGCAGCCACGTGCATATCTTTTGTTGTGTTGCCAGCTGTCGAGACGAAATTGCAGGTGTGACTACACGACGCAGGAACTACGTCATCAGGATCAGAAGCCCGCGGAATCGAGGATATCGTTTGGTGGAGGATGGAAAGAAAAAGTGATCGGGTAAGATTTTTTTACCCTCCCCCCCTCTTCTCCTCAACATCCATGTCTTTCCTGTCCCAAAACAGAAGTACACTTCCGGATTCGAAATTATACGAGAAATAACTTCTGCATGTTTTTATCGACATTTCTGGAAATGTGAGTTCGAATGATCGACTGAAGTCCTTCCTAAAAGGATAGTTAAATATATTCACACATAAAAATAAATATTATGCATACAATCATAATGTTTAAATGCAGTTTTAAAAACAAATTATGAACAAAAAAATTATATTAATTAGGAATTGCTTCAGATATGTGGCAAGATCCTAAATAGGGTTTTGGAACACAGTTCGGTAGAGAGTATTAAAAAAATATATATTTTGTAGTTCCTATATTAAAATAAAAAATTAATAATAAAACTCTCTTTCAGAACATTTTAATAAAATTCCCTTCATTGTTTCCTATCACCATATTAATATTAATAATAAATAATTTTTAATAATAATTTTAATAATTTTTAATAATAATTTTAATAATTTTTAATAATAATTTTAATAATTTTTAATAATAATTTAATAATTTTATTAATTATTATATCATTTTAATGTTTCTTTTGAAATTAAGGAATTACAACCATTCACATCAATTAAAATAAATAAAATAAAAAAGGGTCGAAATGATTTTCTAATTGAAGGGTGAAAGGGTTCACTCGAAGAGAAACTCTTTGACATAAATCTAAGGCAGAAAATATTCACATTAAAATTCTGAAAGGAAATTCTTAAAGCTTTACTGGTTAATTTTTCTATATTAGTCAGTAAAAGTCATTGAAAAAAAAGTTTTTTTTTTTTCTTTAAAAGATTTTTCAGAAACTATTCATTCGCATTAATTAATGTGAACTATTTTTTTAAAACTTTTAATGAATCTTTATTATATTGTATGTCATTCTTTTTTTTTAAAAAAAAATTACATGACTGAGCTGCGTTTTAGAATTTTTCATACAAATTTTTTTGGGGAATACATATACAAATTTGAGAATTCTTTTTTAGGGTCGCGAAGAACTTTTTGATACAAAAAAAAAAAAAATCAAGTAAGGGAAATAAAAAGTATAAATCTTTCAAGTAATGTATATATATATATATATATATATATATATGCTATCATTTATTGATTTGTTTTTTAATAAAATTCCTATCTTCTGATAAATACTTCAAAAATAAATGAGTAACGTTTGTTGTAATACAAATAGATAAATATCTTCCATAAAATATTTTCTAACATTTTAAATGTAAATAAAAATTGTTTTCTGTGTAATAAATTAACAAATGTTTTAGAAATAAATTTATTTGTTAATGTTAATTTTATATATATTGCATTTCTAAGTCAGTATTTTAAATTACCATAATCCAGCTGACTTGAAAAGTATTGAAGAACTGAAATTCAAAACATATTTATTATACTTATAATTGAGCAGAAAACATTACATTCTTTAAATTTTTGCCTTGTTATAACACAAATACTGTTTTAAATTTTCGTCATTAGAATTAAACTACCGTTTATGCTACATTAGATAATATGACGAGTTATAATTATTTTCTAGCATTCTAATATCTATTTTAAACTTATTCTTAAATTTTGTTATAAAAAGATTTTAATTTAGATTTTTCGAAAAAGAAATCTGCCATTAAACAAAATTCACTACTTTAAAAAAATATTATTTATGAAATTAGCTGTTGCTACGATTACTTTTTATATCTTGATATGTACAGAATAGTAATAAATAAAATTTAAAACTTTTATGACAAAAAGCATTAAATATTCAGAGTAAAAAAGTTATTTTTAATCGAAATTATATTTTATAAAATAAAATTATACAAAACAATGATTAAAATATAAAATATATATAGCATGCTTCATATTTGTCTCAGTATTACGACAAATTTGGTTCAATAACTCAAAAGCACTTTCGAAAACTATTTAATTTTATAGCAAATAACATAAAAATAAAGCACTTTTCTTTTTTTGGAATTGATATTTTTTCAAGGAAAATATATCAAATCAAGCACTACGTACAATCCTCATTTAGAACATGTGATTCGGTGTCACTGGTAGTTGTAGTAGTAACAGCAGCAAAACTTGAATCAGCTGCCCAGCTGCGCTTAGTATTTCATGAACCTCTTACTTCCCCCCTTCCTCTCCCCGCTCCCGTGTATTTCTTTCCCCCTTTTTGAACGCGTGTTCTGTTTCCCTCCCCATAAACTCTCTGGGGTGTTGCAAAGACCGCTTGGAAGTTTCAGTTTGGTGTTATTCGTCGTAGCGAGAAGTTTAAGTGTATTTTACGTTGCCTGTAAGAGGATCAAGCGATTTTCATACATTTTTTTTATTTTAATTTCCTGTTTAATTCGTTTGGCGTTCTTGCTATTCCTGATTCATATTGCCATGACTCTACTATATGATCCAATGCTGAAGAATAATTCGTATTTCATTTATTTGATGAAAGTATTTTTGTTTAGTGGTTGCGTGTGATAAACATCAGCAAATTCTCCTCAAAAAGTGTGAGTGTTGCTTTGGACTTACTCAAGAAATACAAAATTTCTCAAGATATTTGAATTTATATTTGCATCGAAGGATTATAATTTGGGATCTTAACTATGTTCTTTTACCAAAAATGTGACTTTTCAACTACGTAATCTCGCCCGGCGCGAAGTTTTTGGAACTAGTTCTTCATGTTTTTGTGTGAATTTTTCGATAGGACGGAACTTGTTCGAGTGCAATATGAATTCCTTGTTAACGACTATGCCAAGGTCCTTTTTTTCACGTCAGATGGTGAGCCCAACACCTCATATTTACACAGGTAATTTATTCTTAGATATATATAATAAATTACTACACTTTTAAGAAAAATTAGTGATTCATAAATGTGTATTAGAATAAGCACGATAAATCATTATTGCATGGAGCCCGAGTGGTACCTTTTATTGAATAAATAATTACTTAATGAATAATTATCTATAGAAAGAAAAACGACAATAATTTTGAATAGTAGCTGTTATATTTAATATTTTGTTAAAATATCAGCATTCATATCAAGCATCTATGTCTAATAATTAAATACGAAAAAGTATTTGTGTAATTTTTATTTATCTATTAAGGCAATTTCAATCTCATTCATCAAATTTTTAATTTTTTTAAAAAAATAATTTATTATTTCAAGCCGGTCTGTATGTTTGTACAAAATAATAAAAATCTGATAAGCAATAATATAATTGCATTTATAATTACAATTACAAAATATATTTCTACTTAATAAACCAAATTGAGAAAAAAATTATTAATTTGTTCGTGAATCATAACAATCTATATGCCTTATAAACATTGATATTCTATATTTGTAAACATATTTAAATTTTTTATTTCAGATTTTGTTCTGTAAATTATAGCTAATCTTAAACATTGATTATAAACTCCATAATTACTTAAATATATTCTATTGAATATGTAATATTAAAGAGAATTGTAAAGAATCTTGATTGTAATTAATTTTATAAAACATTGTAATCATCATTTGTAAATTTGAAATAGTGCGAAAAAATTTGAAAATAGTGTAACAATCATTTTATATTTCTGTCAAATAAGCATAATAAAATCCAGTGATTTATAATCACTTAAATTCCATTGGAATCAATTTCGTAATATCATTAACATGTTAGAAAGACAAGTATGCTTGCCAGCTCCTATATAACTGCCATGCCTTTAATGAGTTGTAATATTACAACTTTTATTAAATTCCAAAATTAATTTGTGTATTTGACGTGTGTTTTATGAACATTAATTCGCTTATTGGTGCAAAATTAATCTATTAATCGAAAAAATAATTATGTAAATACATAAAATTAAAATAAATAAAAAATGAGAAAATTAATATTCCATTAAAAAATTATTTTGAATTTAAAACATTAAAATTTTTTATTTGGAAGAAATATTTTGTTTTATTTATTCATTCTATCATGCTTACACTGTAACATCAAAATAAAAGAAAGGAGGAGAGACAGAGAATGATTATCAACTTTTTATATAAATAAAATAAAAGGTTTCGAATTATTATCTTTTTATCTACAGAAAGCAACTTTAAAAAAATCAAATATACGTGCTTTGTGTGCATTTGTTCTTTATAGAGACCAAATGTTGCCTCATATTATTAAATCATCAAAAACACATTTTAACTAATTTTTTGTGACTTTTAATAAATTTTTATTATTTTCAACATTTTTAGTTAAGCAACAAAAATTCTGTGTTTAAATTTTACAAGATTTATCGTACATAATTATTTTCCAGTTTAGGTTTCGGAAATAACCTTTTGCGTCTCTAAGTAAATAAGAAATAACAGATGCACTATTAATGCGATTTAAATTAATTGAAACAAAATGTTTTTCCTCCAGAGAGTGGCAACCCAAACAACTAAAACTGAAATTAGGATACTAACTAATTAGTTCTGCAGTCATATTAAAAAATAAATTACTTCCCCCGTGTTACCTCCAGAGAAATTTCCAAAAATTACATAGCGTCAATTTAAAAACAAATAAGGCAGGAGGCAACAGCAGAACTTCCAACTGCCAGAAGAAAGAAAGAAACACCGGTAGGTATGAAAAACAAAACTAAAAGCGCTTAAAACTCACTCTAGTCGCTGCCTACCCCCTCTGATCGCTAAATAACGGCAGCATTTCTGTAGTTATTGAGCGCGCAGTGTGCAGGCCTCTGATTGGCAGAGAGGCTTTCAGAGGTCGGCTTGCCACTGGTTGAGAGACGCTGTCTGTCACAGCTGCCGGCGCTTGCTGCCAGAAATTGAGAAGAGAACTTGAAGGTAGACAGGAGCCGAAATTGGCGACTTATCACCCAAATTTTTACTGATGGTGTAGTGAGAATAAAGTGTAATGTTGTTGCAATTTTTTTCCTTTCTCCCAGTGTCTCCTTAACTGTTCGTCGAGGTTCCAAAAGAGGATTCTTACTGAACTTTTATTATATTAGAATTCTCGAAACTGTTGTGTGGCCTTCACATTCAGAATTCTTTTGTATAAAAACACTAGAAAAATAATTTTATTTAAAATTATTTAAATAAAACAAATTGGAAGATCGCTATCAGTTTCCACCGCATGTGGAGCTGGTACATCTATCTGAAGTGTCTTCACGTTGGTATACCGAGAAGTTTACCACTGTTCATTTAACGTCTTCGAAATTGCACTCAATCAATTTTACATAAGAGTATCAATTAAAATTAATTAGAGGGTGAATTAATAAGATAATACAATTACTATTCCCTCCCTGACTCTTCTTAGGAGACACCGTATTTAGTACAGTTATTGTTGGGAGTCTAATAAATCTGTTGATATCTTATTCTTTGCTCCTTTTATTCTGACAGCTATTATTTCTTTACTAATGAAAGCACGAATAACTTATCTTATGCATAATGAAAAAGAATACTACTATGTTCGAATGATAGAAGAAGAATAAAGCTGATACATTTTTTTTCTTAAAATTCTCCGTTCTTTGAGGATATTTTAGATTTTGTCTAAATTTTAATGTAGAAGTTGTATAGTGATTAGTGCTGACTAATATCGGAAAGTAATTTGATATTATTTTCTTATTTAAAATTATCTTTAATAAAAAATTGGTGCTAATTCAAAATGTCTTAATATAAATGTGGTAATTTTTTGTTATTATGAATTGAATAATAACTTCCTATTTATTTTTGGATTTTTATAACCTTTCTAGTATTTTTTCAAATGAAAAATAAGGCTATGAATAATTATATATTTTTATTTATTTATTTATGTTTTTACCAAAAAAGTGGACCTTAGAAGAAAAAATGAATAGTTACGTTCTTTTGATTTGGTCTATCTTTTGTTTTTCTTGAGTTTGTTATTTCTCATTAAAACCAAAAAATGTAATAGTGAAAGAAAGAAATATATTCAACTTAATATAGGATCAAATTAAAATTTTATCCATTTAAATACCGCAAAATCAAAACATCTCTTCAGAATTATGAAAGGGGAATCGGGATTCATAATATAAAATCGAATTTAAGATTATTAATTTCTCGGTACTTTAATTCAAAATAATTTGCTGATTAATTTATTTTACAGTTTACATAATAGCACAATGGTTCTCAACTTAGTTTTCAGCATAAATTTTTATAACTAATACTTTCCAATAGTTTTTCTTAGTTTCTTTCAATTTCTTATAGATTTGAAATAATTAATTTAATTTTACGTACATTTTTTTTTGAACTGACACTTCAATTTTTGATTTAATCTTTTTTTTCTTAGATGAATTTTCGTCTAGCTTTTTTATATTTGAGACATTTGTGGATTTTTAAGTAATCTTAGGCAGTAAAGTCTTTTTCAAACTAGAAGGTATCCATTCAAACTCAAATTATTCCAATTGCTCGTCTTGGAGAGTTTTATACCCACTTTCCTGCTTCAATAATATATTTTCACTCTAACTAGTACCAAAGCTAAACGAGTTTTTGTTTTAATTTATTGTCTAGGAAGCCTGCAAAAACGCATTAAAATCTTACAAAAGTTCAACCTCGTTTCTCGGAGATTCTACATTTCAGACCTCTACAAAAGAATACGTTTTATATTATTAATGTATGCATATCGGTTAATTTGTAAAAAGGGGGACAAATAAATGGAACGAGTACACAAATAAAATTTCATATGTTATCTCAACACATGCATCAAAGTTCTTGTATTCATGCTCGGTAATTGAAAAACAGAACAAGCTATGCTAACCAAACTTGGTATTCTGTTTTGTCATCAAAATTATAGCTTACACATACTGTCTTTATGTCAAAATCCCACATGTGAATCAAAACTTTTGCATTCATGGCCACATGAAGGCAAGTAATGAAAAACAGAACAACCTACGCAGACGAAATGTTTCATACGCTATTGTCATCAAAATTGTAGCTTTTGTATATTGTCTTTGCGGTAAAATCCCAAATGTTCATCGAATTTTGCTCATGGTTTTACAATAGTTTTTAAAGACTTCAAAATATTTGGATGACATTTCACCCTCCAGGTCTTGTTGTTTCAGATAAGACAAATAGAAAAATTTAAGACAATAAATATTAAATCGGCAAATTTGATTAAAATATGTTTAGTTCTAAAACAAATATTACAAGTGGTACACACTGGCTATCTTTCACCAATGATGAGATGACGATGAGTATAGCGAGTATGGCCTATACGGAAGCGAGTTAGTTTGACATCAACCTCTCGTATAGGAAGGATAACCAAAAACTAATTATGGGTTTTATAAAATGTATTTTTTTTTTAAATTAATATGCAACTATCTGGGCAATCCAGATTAAATTTTTTGCTATCTTCTAATGATTTGAGGGGAAAAAAAGAAGAAGAAGAAAAAAAAAAAAGAAGAATATATATTTTTCAAAATGCTCAGTAACTTAAAACATAACAAATGACTATACAAAAAGTTATCTTATATCAATATATATAAAACTACATATTAATGCAAAAGATCTTTTTAGAATAAAATATTCCAATACATAAGATCTTTCAACCGTCTGCACGTTTATTTTTGGTAAAAGGCGAAAATATATCGCTCCAAACCTGTATCTATTTCTAGAAGAATTAGAAGTGCCAAACGAATTTTAAAACTAGAGAAAGTTAATTTTCCTCATAAGACATTTATATCATTTTTAAAGAATGATACAAAAGTTAATTTAATATTACAAGCAGTAATTTTGATATACATTTACAATTTTTAATGTGGTAACAAGTATTTTCAAAATTAAATTCTAATCTTTTTCATCTTAAATGGAAGAAGACATCTTAACAAACTATTTTTAAATGACAGGAAATCCTAAAAGCACAAATTTTTAATTTAAGTAATTTTCTTTACATATACGATAGATTATAACTTAAATATACCTTATGCTTACTTATGAGTCTTAGTTCCCTGAAATTATAATATTCTTAGCAAAATAAATCCTGGGAACCCATTTGCTATTTACTTGCATAATGCTGCACATGCTCAATGGAAATACTGTTTTTAACTAACAATATTTAATCAATACCTAAAAAACATTTATTGATATGTGTGTTATGGCTCGCAATACTTGTGAAAAAAAATGAAGGTAATCCATCATGAAGTTTGGAACAAAATGTAATTTAAGTAACAAGAAGAATTAATATTTCATTCTAGTTTATATAGATCAAATTTAATATCAGTATATATTTGATAGATAACTGAACACAATTAAGTTGTTATGTGCTACGATTTGAAATCTTTAAATAAACCCATATAGGGTTTAATTTAATAGAAAATGAATTCACGAAGACTCTCGGATAACATTCAAAATTGTTGTGTGTATTTAGAAAGATTACTTTCGTTTAGGATATGGGCTTTAGATATAGCTAGGATTTAATTGTTAAAAATTGTTGAAATGCTTAGAGCAAATGTAATTAAAATGCCATAATTTTGAATAATGAATTTTTTAACTTTTAAATACATATTTCAAGTTACCAGTTGCATAATTTATAGTTTTAAAATATTTCAAAGGAAATAATTATATGCTATGTGAAGAAATTACTTTTGCTAACCGACACATGCTAAAATTCAAAATTTTATGGCTATAGCTGTTCGGATTCATAGTTTAATAGCATTAGGTAATTTATCATCATGTTTGAATTGATGGTACTAAAGTTAATTAAAGTAATTAAATATTTTGAATTAGGGTATATCAGGACAGGAAAATTCCATAAAAAGGTCTTAAGGGGTAAAAAAAATAATAATAAAAGAAATAGGATGCCATGAGAAAGAAAGAATTTTAATGTTGTATTTTTGAAATTTAAATTTATTTTATATAAAAAAAACTAATACTGATAGCTCAATAACAGTTTCAGGTGTAATTAAATAATTTTAATTTCTTATTTAATAATTAGGGATTCCTTCTCCGTATAATTTGAAGTCTTCAAGGATATAAAAGGAACATTAAAAACAGTAGGAAAACTGCATACTGTATTTATTTATGTGGAAGAATGTAAATAAATTTATTTTTATAATTTTGAAAATAAAAACACTTTAAAACAAAAAAATTATGTTCAAAATTAAGTGGTAAAATTATTATTATTCTTTCAGAATATGGAATTTATTTGTATAAAACATTATACCATTTGTTCTAAAAAAAGATATGCAACTTTAAATTAGCCATCTTACTTAAGAAAATATATAATTTTTTAAAAATCTTTTTTATCGGAATAAAAGTAATGTAAGTCGGCAAGAAATTTCTGAGCTTCTGGAATATTTTACGCAACTTCTTTCCACATGTTTAATCTTTTAACGATGAATTCATCGATAACTTGCAAACAAGTAAAATTTTTCACCGAAAACAAGAAATCTTTAAAAAAAAAAATCTTCTGACGTCACAAATTGTAAACAACTCTGATTAATTGATCAAGAATGAAAACAAATTCTATCAAAGCCGATACTAAAACGTACCATTATTTTGTCATTGGCGCGATCGATCAAAGCTAATTGGTTGAACTGACAGCTGAACACTCAAGAGATCAACTTCACAAAGGGATGAAAAACGAAAAAACACTGTGTGCTTGGCGACGAAATCAATCACTAGGAGTTTGCCAAATTGGCGAGAGCTTTGGCGCTACGTTGATTGAAGTCCCGTAAGTTGTGGCAACCCATGAGGCGTGAAATCCAGATGCCAGATGCACAAGAAGAGGAAAGATTGAACCTGAATAACGGACCTAAAATTCCACGCAAGGTGCATCAGTGCCGAGTTAAAGAGCCGATGGTTTTTAAGTTGATTAACTTTGACTCGAGTTTTCGGTGCTGTGCGCTGTAGATAAAAGGAGGAAAAATTGCTTAGAACTTATCAATAGCCGCCAATTTTTGCCGGTGAGTAATTTCATCTGAATGGTGTTGTTTTAAATCGTGAACGCGGCGTTTATTGAACTGGAATTAAAGTTGGTTAATTCCAAGAGTTGCGATCGGATCAATTTCAAAAATAATTTACAACAAATAAAAAATATGTAAAAAGATATTTTGTTCAATATTTTAGAGAATTTGTAAGAAAAAAAAGCTGACAAGAATTCGATTAATTTAAATGTAGATAATTATAAATTAGTTGCTTTAAATATTTGATATACTCAAAAATCTTTTTTGGTGAATAGGTACTAGTCTTTAAAAATATCCATGAAATAAATATTTCATTTTCTAGTATTATTTGCTAATATATATTAAAAAGAATGGAATTATTCCGTTCATTTATTTCATTCAAATTGTATTTTGAAATATTTGTTAAAAATTTTACTCCTTAAAATTTTTCAAATATTCATTGAATAAATCAAAAATTTATGGCATTCTATATTTGGATAAAATATACATAAAGAAGGGAACATTAATTTCATTTTTCACTTAAAAAAAATTCAAATTGCAAATTTTGATAACTAGGGACTAAAGAGTATAATGAATATAAATAAATCTAAGACATAACTCTCAAATACAATACATGGTACATCTTTCATTTGAAATATTGAAAATCTTGCCAAAATCGTGGCTTTATAATATTTCCATATATTTTTCAGTAAACAATTTGTGGAATTTTTTTTTTAATTCAAAGGAACGCTTATTTGAAATTTAATGTGTTTTAAGTACAACAAACCCTGATTGAAAACATGTTTGTTTAAAGTAACAAAAGAAAAGTAAATTGAATAGAGATTTGCATCAGAGAAAAAACTCAATTATATTGCATAACAAGGTGGTATGCATGGAACTGACATGAAAATAATTTAAAATTTAAAATAAACAATTTACAATTACTCTAATATTATAAAACTTATATATTAATATTTATTAATATTATTACTCTATTATTATCCGAATTCCTCTTTTGTGTTCTGAAATTTTTAAACTGCTTCGGTTAAAAAAAATAATTAAAATTTTCAAAATAATAAAAAAAATGTATTCTACACTTGGAAATTCGGAGGGAAATAAATGGAATGATCGAAAATATAAACAATACTTTTATTCAGCAAGGATGGCAACACTAAAAACAATGATCTGCTCAATGTATAGAAATATAATTTTTGAGTAATAAAAAAATTAACTAATTTTATCACTTTTCTTATAAGAATTTGCTTTATAACTTTTCTTTGATTTGCAGTTTTTATGAGTTGAATTTCAAGAAAATGTATTCGTAGTGGGAATTTCTGTACCATACAAACTAATTCTGAATTTGACAGATAAAGAAAATGCTTACGCTTTATTTTAGATGATGAATTGATTCGTATAATGGTGGATTTTCATTTCATTTGTAAGAAAAAAAAAAAATGAAAAAAATGCATAAATATTCAATGAAAGCAGATTTGTTGTTAAATAATTTGTTATAATCCCTCTGCTTTCAGATATCTTTAAATACATACTTTGAATTTTTTTATTATAAAACTTTTGACCACACCTTTAACTTTCTATATATAAAGATTTCCTATTTATTGTTCATAAAGCATTGAGAATTGAAAATCCAGAAAAATGGGAAAACTAGATTAAAAATTTCCCCCAAATCTTGTTTTCTATTTAAAATTACTTGCAGAGAATAGAATATTTGATGAAAATTTTTTTCAAAAAAATTTATTGTTCTATAAAAAAATGACTATTAGTTGTTTTGAATATATTTAAGAATTAGAATGTCTTTATTTTTCAATGAATTAAAAATACTTTCTTTATGACATTTTTTTGTACCATATTTTGTGGAGTTTTCCAAATGCAATAGAGGAAAAAAAAAAACCTTGGAAAAAAACCAAGTGGAGTCGCTGAAGCAATTAAGGCGACACTAATTTATCATCATCTTTTAATAAACGAAAATGTTCTAGAATTACGTTATAATCAATGAAAATTTTTTCAAGATTTTGGAATTGAAATTAATAGGTCATTTTATGTTAGAAATTACTGTCAAAGTTCCATAAAATTTCAGTGATTTTAGAGAAGAGAGAGGAACAGAAATCTTATCATGTTTACAAAAAATGACACATAATTAAAACTTTTGAAATTTCATTAACTTAGAATGAACTTTGTCAATATTTTATGCCCTTATCTCTCAAATTACTATCTCATAAAATTTTTTTTCCCCAAATATAATTAAAATATTATAATTTCACAAATAGGATAAGCAATGTAATATATATCTCAAATTTTTAAAAATTACGTTCGAATAAATTTTCTGCAAAATTCGATTTATACAATTATTACTATAATTTCTTAACAACTGGTAAAATGGCTTAATATACCCATTAACTGATTCTTCAGAGGAATGATTTCACTTTCTTTGTTTTCAATGTCTATCCTCTTTATCTAAATTATTTTGTAATGGATTTCGTTTTTTGTCTCAATATTTCGCTTATTTTTGTTTTAATTTAGTGTTAGCCTTCATATAAGGTTTAACTAAATTTAAATTAACACAAAAACTAATTTTGAAATTTTTTTTAAATTTATTCTGAAGACACATATTTTATCTGCTTGCTTTAATACTAAAGATATAGAAATACATTCTCCAAGATATTCAGTTACTCATAATTTTTTTCTTCTTGATTTAATTTTGTCTTAACAAAATTATCTTAATGTAATAATATCTGTAGAAAAACATGAAATATATGTTGTAAAAAATTTCTAGATTATGAAAATAATTAATAATATTCTAAAATCTGATACGTACTACTTCAATAGAAATTTTGATATAGTTATTAATTCTTAGTAATAATCTTATGTTAAATTTTAAAATTTTATTGTGAAATTAAGATATATTTAAAAGATTATTGATCCATTATCATCATATGTGTTTAAGCGTCTATATCATGAAGAATTTTTCTTTTATATAGGCAATTCATTTATTTTGAGACTGAAATTCGAATAATTGTTTTACATATTATACTTATATATTTTTATTCCAATTATCTCTTTAAACAGGTATAATAATTTTTGTTTGAAATAATTTAGAAATTATGTCCGGTTTTATTTTTATAGGTAAAGTTTACTTTAATTTCTAATCGTACTTTTACGTTAAAGATATATATATATATTTAAAGAAAGCTTTTCCATTAAATTTATAATAAATTTTACTGCCAAATAATAAATTAATATCGCTTGCAGTTTTAAAAGTAAAACCAGCAGTAAAAATAAAATTGTAATGGAAGAATATTCCTTCAAAATTATGGGAAGTAACTACATCCTTCATATCAACAAATTATCTTAGTAAAAATTATTATCCTAAAAAGAAAAAATGCTTTTTTTAGAATTTAATTTTTGGAGAAACGGTGTCAAAAATTTCATTTTGATAGTCTACTATTTTAATAGTTGCTGCTTTCATATAGTAAATATTTACAAAATAAGGGCATGATATTCGTAATTTTCAACTTGCTCATTGTCACTCAATTCATTGAAAACTTTAAAATTTGTAAATACAATAATTATTGCTTCATCTTACTTCTAAGAAAAAATTGCTATCATTTTTAATTTTGCTTTTTGATTACAATCGTTGTTTCAATCAATTTATTAAATATATTTATTCAAGTTTAAGTTATGACTATAGCAAAAAGTATTTACAAAATTACATAAAACAATTGATAACAACCTGAAAGACAGTATATATATATATATATATATATATATATA
>JAPMOQ010018363.1:1169620-1180878 GCA_026543055.1 Argiope trifasciata
ATATATATATATATATATATATATAAATGATTAAATTTTGAAATTGTTTGAATCCGAAATAATTTTTCATTTCGATTCCAATTTTAGTTCCGTTTCCGTAATTAGTGTTGTTTTTGTTTCGTTTGCACAATTTTATTAATTATATTAATTTACATTAGTTTCATTAATTGGTTCTATTTCATTTACTTTCCAGTTTGTGAACTTTTAATGTTTAATTCCGAATAAAATTTTAATTTCGATTTTGACCTAATTAGTTTCGTTTTAGTTTCTGTTGAGCAGGAAATGGGTTTTGATTATTTCAATGCTTTTATGGTTGTATATATATGTGTGTGCGTGCGTGTGGGTGTAATGATATATTAAAATCTAATTTTAGCTTAATTAATTTTCTAATTTTAGCTTAATTCAACTCATACTTTCATTCTAAAATATTCTCTTATTTCCTGATTCCAATTCACTTTTTTTATTTAATTAATGCAATCAAAAGCTCTGCAAAATTGCTTTCGTCAAAGGTTTCCACGCTCCGAGCGAAGGAATAAAAAATTTCTGACCTAACCAAATTCTTTTAAAAAGTCCCTATAATTCCCTTACCTAAATTTGACAAGTAAGAAAATCCCTACCTAAGTCTCATAATATACAAGCACTGGGGAAAATGTTGTATCTCCCTTGCTCCTTTTTCATTGTCGTCTGCTCTTGTGCCGCACTGTGATCTGATGTGTCTTACCCGTGTTGTAAATCATGAAATAAAATAAATAATAAATGGAATAAAATAAAATAAAAGGATAGAAAATGTTATGAATTAAAAGGGATAAAAAATTGAAAGTCTTTTCTGTATTCGGCCACAATTCTGCTTGAAAAATGAGGTTCACAAACACACACACACAATATAGATATAGACCTAGAAATAAATATATATTTCTTAATTGTTTAAAGAATAAAACTAATGTTGAAAATTACCAATATTTCCGATTGTTTAGGTTATTTTATATTTAACAAATCCTGTTTCTAATTCAGTTTTTGAATGAGAAATTCTTTAAAATATATTGCATTTTATCAGTAAGAGTTTGTAATAAAAGAAAATGCAATATTTTTGAAATAGTTCGGGCTTATAAAATAGATATTGCTTTATCCTTTCTTTGCATTGCCTGAAATGCATTACACTAATAGACTGCAGTAAAAATACTGTTTTTTCTCAATAGAACGCATATTCAATAATTCCTGTTATTCCTAACGCAAAACAAACCTCTTTGTCTATATATGGAATTACCACCAAGTTTAATAGAAAACCGAAAGAACGGATATTCTCCAGCTGACCGCGAATTTTCCACCTGTTTTGTATCAGTCAGAGTAAGCCACATGTGGCCGAAATGGCGCCCGTTGTGCCGATGCCAGATTCCACGCATAAAAAAAATCGTCTGCTTATTGTCTTCTTTCATGAAGAGTTCGCTAATCCAAAAGAAGGCAAAAACAGAATAGAAATCGAAAAATATATTTGTTCTTTTAAGTATTTTGGTCCTTAGTGCATTTGGGATGTTTATTTTTTCCTTTTTTTGTGAGTGTTTAGAAGTATTTTTTTTTAACTCATCAAACGCAAACTGAAAGGATTATTGGAAAGTAAGCCCGTAAAGTTTATGTAGAGTAATTATTTACGTAAGAACATTTAATCATTATGATAACTCCAGACAAATACTACATAAAATATTTAAACTCCATCTTTTTCTTTAATTCAAAGAAATTGTGTATAATTGAAAGAATGTTTTGCTATTTATAGAATGAGTTAATGCTAATTGACAATATTTCGTTGTTGATGGAATGAATTAATGCTAGTTGATAATGCATAATGATGAATGCACAAATTATTAACATAAAAACTTCCATTTAACTTAACATAAAGGCAGAGAATCTAATTTAACAATCGACCTGCTTTTTCAAAATTAAATTTATCTTCACAAATTACTGTTTGAATTTCAAATGCAAGTAAACGATAAATATCGTCAGATTTGTCAAACAATCATAATTTTAAAATTTCAATGAAATTTCTGTAATTGAAATTTATTGAAGAATTCAAAAAATATTGCTTTAAATTTTACTAACAAAACACATGAAAAGATTAAATATTTGATTTTAATAAATGAATTTGTTTGTTTAATTAATGGTAGAGCACTATTCGCTTCAGCATTCTGAGACAACTGCTTTTCGGCGATTCTATCTCATTAAGGGGAGAGATACGGAAGGATGATTGCATTTTCTTAATTTTTTGTCATTCTTTGAGTTTGATTTTCATTCTATTACATACTTTTGGTTGAATATTTTTTCACGAATATGTGAATATTGTGGCGTTTCTGACCGTATTATTCTAATTCAGTTCAGGAGTAATCCGTGATTATTTTATTGTTAAATCTAAACATCCCTTTCTTTCAACTTTCCTCTCACTCTCATTTTCACCACCAAAAAGTCGCCAAAATGTAAAATTACGTCTAAGTTACACTAGGCGACTTAGTTCTTACTTACTAGTAGTTTTGCTCACATTGGCGACATTTGTTTTGTCGTTTGCTTCTCTTGGCAACTTGACTCGCGTTTGGCTCACTTTGGCGACATCTTATTAGGGAAAGGTGCCCTTTTTCTTTCGTCATTTTAATACTCTAGCGGAACTCTAGCTTCCTGATTGTATTCACTATATTTATAGTTAACATTTTTAAATTGCTATTTCACCTTATATGATGTTCTCTGTATAATTTATTACGCACAAACTAATGAAACAGAAATATTTTGCATCTTTTTTTTTATTCCTGCACCAAATTGTCTGTTTTTATGTTACTACAAATATGGCAGAGTTTCTACAAAGCTCTTTTAGATTTTAATATTTTTTCTTAATTTTATTGAAGGCAGTAAACAACGAATGCAAATTACTATCATTGTGCGTTAACTCACATTTCAAATTTATGGTTGAACTACTTGTAAAAAGTCTTCAATCATCTTGATTCATATTCTATTCTTATTTAAAAATAAATAAATAAAGCTGATGAATATTATTGCAATAAACAAATTCTAGATCTTGAATAAATTATAAATTTTTTTTTACCCTAGTAGTCTAAGCGATTATTTCAACATTAATTTTTAGAAGTTTTTATTTCATTCAATCTCAATGTTAACATTTCTGAACCTTGCTTTGAGAAATCGTCATCGTAATAAAACATTGCTTTTTACAAGCTCTATTGAGATATTAATTTTATAAATAAAATAGGCTCGTAAAATAGGCTAAAATTGAATTAACATCACCATTAAAGCGCTGAAAAGTTGGATTATTCAGAAAATCATAGAGAACTCAGGAGAGGCAACATTAACTTTCAAATCAGCACCCTCAAGATTCTTTTAAACCAGTAAAATTTCTGTCGCATTATTTTTTACTATAATCATTTATGACTTCAAACTGCAGAATAGTAAAAATTTAGCTTTCAATTAAAAAAGAAGTGAAAAAAAGGAATATTTAGATATTTTATTATGCTCAAAATAATTTATCACATATTGTCTGAAATTAGAACATTTGTGTGTTTATAACAGTGGCTTTTCAATCAATTTATTCTCAAAAGGTCAGATGATACGTAAAATGTATATACCGACAATAAAGTACAGCGAGGTTATTAAAGTGCCCCTATAAATAGCATCATACAAAGCAAACGGGTGAACAGATTGCAAAAAAGTCTGGTATATAGACTATTCACGAAATGCGCCAAAGAATTTTGAAAAAAAAAGTTTCAAAATGTCCCTCAGAAGGCGCTTTCAACGGAAAAGCATTTAATTTAACAAAAAATAAGCTGCCAAAATCTAATACAGAAACCTTATTAACATTCCAGAATAAGAATTATGAGTAATAAAATGTAAAACGAGGAAAAGCTCTTAGTTCTAGGAAAAAATTGCCCAGATTTGCATGTTTGTAAAGAAGAGGAAGCTTTATACAAAACAGGTTAGGTTTAAAAAAGTTTACAGTTGTTGTCATGTTTGATGTCGATGTTTACGGTTGTAATGATGACGGTATCTTGCAGCGAGGTTCAATGACTTAAAAAATTCCATAATGCTTCATGTGCGAAGCATCCCAACTGATCATTTACGACCTGCTATTCAACACACTGACCATGGACTTGAAATTATGCAGGTGAATGAGAGTGGTTACATGGAACACCTTTCCCTACAACATTCTGAATATTATTAATAAGAGCTCTTCTTTTGTAATTTCGTCCTAATCCGTTCTTGTTTCTCCAAAATAAAATTTTTTGTCTCAGACAGCGTATTGTTATTTTTTTCCCTATATTTATTTAATATGGTTCGACGGCAAGGTGATCAGAAACTAGGCAATACATGTTAATATCGTTTTTATATTCCTATTTGGTCGTTTATTGTGTTAAATTAATGTTTTTCTGGAAAAGACGCAGTCTGGTGGGCATTTTGCAACTAATTTTTTTTTTGAAATTCTGTGAGCACATTCCGTGCCTATATACCTAATTTCGTTTCAATCCGTTCGCTCGTTTGCGTTGTACGATGGTGTTTATAGGGAAAGTTTAATTATTAACTTGTTTCCTATTATGTAAGACATGATATTCATCTTCCTGTATGCCTTCTATCATTTCCTTAGTTTAATGTATTCAGATGAATAATTATTTATTTGCTGTTTCATATGTCTTAATTACTACTTGATACTAATTTGCAAGTACATGATAGAAATTGGTATTTTTTCCCATTACTGTCAAACTTTATGAAGGAAATATTAACATAATATTCTATTAGTCGCATGTCATTAATTCACCCCTTTTATTCATTTTAATTCGTATTCCAATTACTTTTTATGTTTTCAAATAAATATTTTATGTTAAAGAAATTGATATAAGTTGAATACTTTTATTCTTTTTTATTATTATCATGTGAGAACATGATCCTTTTTAAAGTTTTGTTAGGGTTAGGTTAGAAGGCTTTGAATAATTGAAGGCAACAAATAATCAAAGCTCGAAATCGCGTAGGAAATATTCATCAACATTTTTTAATTGCACAAATTTTTTAACCTGCTTTTACCAGTATTGCTTTATTATTATGTATGCTTCTTTGACAACAGATGCGTTTTTAAAAGGTTGACGTAAAACTATGGCATCATAGCTGTTATTTTCATGGATTGTAATTTTTTTCGGAGGAAATGAAATAATTTAATATTTATAATATGTTTAAAAAACTTAACTTACGTTTCAGAACAGTTTTGATAAAAGTATTTTTTTCATTCACCAGTGGAGAAATATCACTTCATTCATTCATAAGTGGGAAACACTGAAAGATTTGATTCCTGTTCTAAGATTAATCCTATATGAAACTGTTTTATGATCTCAGAAATTAAAAAATAGCAGTTTGCGTTTACAAAAGTATTATTTTCATAAAAATTCCATGTAAATTAATATGTTTATTTATTCATTGGAAAATATTTTATCATCTGGTTACAGCACTCATACAAAGATATATATATATATATATATATATATATATATATATATATATATATATATATATATATATATATATATTGTTTATTCGATTAATACGCAACATTTCCTTATTTATTATTGCTATTATGCTTTTAGCTATTATATCATTCGTAGATATTTAATATAATAATTCTAAACTGTAATTTTTTATTACCTAATTTTAAATGAATCTTCCTTACCAGAAGATTTATTATCACTGATATTTTCATTCATTGATTTTTCTAAAATCAGATGAAATTTTTTTATAAAAAATGGAGCTAGGGCAGTAATCTTTTTTTTTTTTATTTTACTTTCCTATGTGATTTAATTCTAGCTATATAAATGATTAGAAATAATTTAGCTCGTTATAGAAGCCTAAAACAGTATTAATTCACGTATGTTTGCCTTGCAAAGGCTTTTTCAAAATGAAATATATTCTGGTATTGGGGGGCAATAAAATAATATCGAAAAGGTAAAATAATTAAATGTTTTGTTAATTTTCTGTAGGTATTTAATTAAAAATAAATAAATGTAATGTTGTATATAAAAGAATATTATATAATTGAAACAAATTATGTTATATGTATTGTTTTTACTTGTATTGCTAACGTATTCCTGTTCCAAAACTCGGCTACTTTCAGTTATTATTTATGTGCTTCAGAATAAAGATTCAATATTCTCTTATATTAGAATATGGTTCACTATTCTAATTATACAATTAGGCATTATTGTGATAGATAATAACTATAAGTTATGTACCGTATTTTTTAAAGAAATTATTTCAGTTTAAAAATATGTAAAAGTTATTTAGATTGAGGGGTACCTAAATTCTCAGATTTTATTATATGGCTAGAAAAGAAAGTTATTATAAATTTTATCAGGAAAATGTTTTAGTCTATTGAAAATATGAGTATTACAATAATGTCCAATCGATTACATTTTTCATATTGTAAACCATTTCATAAAAGATATTCTGAATGAGATCTAAAGTAAAACTTTTTACTCATTTATTTCTCATTTTTTAAAGAACTCTTTAGTAATCAGTAATAATGCATAGATAAATCGTTACTCTTTTAATTACTCAAACAATATCAATTGATTTTTTTAATGTAATTTTTTCTTTAAAACAGAATAAAAAAATTATTCTTTGTTACCATGCAAGAAAATAAAAGTGATTTAACTAAGTTATATAAATAGATATAAATATCTTTAATATCTTAATAGAATATTTTATTTTTAATGGAATAATTTATGAACGCAATGTTATGACACTCTATAATATCTTAGACGCTGAAATATTATGAAATAAGAAGCATGAGAATTAATAATAACTAAAAATAATCGAAAATATCCCATGTTATTTTTTGAAAACTCAGATAATGAGCGATTAATTTCAAGTCATTCGTTATATATATTCTCTACTTTTAGAAGCGAAATGAACAGCACATCTTCCTTAGAAATCGGAGGAAAAAAAACGCCCTCAAACGTATCCTCTTACAAGTGTAAAAATACCCCATTTCTCCGCTCTTAAATATCCCCCAATAGATATATCTATATATGTAGGCCAAGATGGCTGAAGATGAAGAAATACGGGATAGAACGAGCGGCTAAAATAGGAAAGATAGAGCGATAGAGCAAGAGAGTGCGAAAAGTGCTCAGAGGATATATCTCTGCACCATTAGAAGCCCCTGTCAGCTGCAGGCCTTAGCGTCCAAACAAAGGGGTTCTGCGCCCCAATGCCGGGGCTGTCAAAACCTAAGCAAAAGAGTGCATTATAAGCGCCGGACCTGTAGTTGACAGCCAGGGGCTTTCACCACTACCCTCCCCCCTTATTTCCCTTTTCATTTAGGGAAAAGTTTGGGGCGTTCGGCCTCCATTATTCGTGCTTTTCGTGTCGCCCCGGCTTTGATCACTTCATCCTTTATTTTCTGTCTGTCTGTCGGCATGTTCAGGGGCGGGCGCCCTTGCCTTTCGTTGGCGGGACGCCCCTCGCTCCTCTAGAGGTCCCGAATTGAAATCCCGGCAGCAGATGAAGTGGGTTGTGATTTGCTGCTGGCTTCATATAAGAGGAAACTGATTGACGAAAGTAATGGAATAGGATAAATTTTTATTGAGCGTACAGTTGCTTATTAAGTAGATTAAGGACTATTGTGCACAATAGTTTCGTGAAAAATAAAAACATGATTTTTAAAGGGTGGATTGTGTCTCCAATCGGGGTTGTGAGGAAGGAAAATTGAATATGAAACCTATTTATATAAGTTCTTTTCATTTAGAATTGATTATTAATATTATTTTATTATACCATAAACTGCATATTGTCTGCATGAGGTCATAAATTGCATAGATGCATTTTGTCATAATGTCAATAGCATCAAGCCTTTGTGTAGTAGAGGTTGAGGAATGAGATAAGCGAGAAAGCGCTGAACTGCGAATTACTTAAAACGCTTGGTCTGGCTTCTGGAATTGTTTCTACCAACAAAAATTTGTTTCTTTGAGGATTTCCAATGAAAATTTCCGAAAAAACTTATTTTATATGAAGAATTTTGGCGAAATTTCTATATTAGCATTCTAGGTCATTTTGCGTATAATCTTAAATTCTTTCCTCAAGGACTTGTCTGTATATGCTTGGCTTGATGAAATTAGAATTACATTCACTATAATTAAACATAAACTATTCACACAAACAAATACTTAAGGTATTTAAAAATTTCATTGGAACTTATCAAGTATTTATATCTCTTGTTGGTATTTATTTTCATATATATCTAATCAATTGATTGATGCAACGAATTATCGCATTTTTGAATTTGTATATTAAAATTAAGTTACACACATATTTAAAATTCAATATAAACAGTATACGGATCCATTAATATTGTAAGGTCTTGAGAAAGAAAAAAGCAGATTTGAAAGTACACAAAACATTCATTCACAGCCATAGACAAAAGCACCAAACATAAACTAAAAGTAAAATTAACAGTTAAATCTCCACCGAGGCTCTAAAAATCAAATCATCACACTTCAGTCTCAACCACAATATCTCCCTAGTCTTAATTGCTTCCTCTTTCCTTTTTCCCATCTCACTTCAGTTCAACATTGAATAACGTTGAAGAGGTTCTATCAATTTCTGCTCTAGAGCGACTTCTGTTAGATGAGCCGCAGGACGGTACAATATCCAAGGATTTCCAAGTATTATTAGTTCCATCAATCATAATGGTAAAATATTGCCAAAATAGAATATATAATCTTGTTTGATAGTAGAGAAAAAATTAAAAAGAAAATACGGTTGATTGAAAACTTGTTTTTAAACTGATCTCTTAGTTTTGGAGTCATTAGAATGCTTTAACTTTCAAAATTGGATTCCAATTATTTTTCTATCAAGAAAAGACTTAAGTTAGGATAAGTTAATTAATTCTGTTAAAAATTAATGACAGGAAATAGATTTTGTTTACTTATTCACCTTAACTTTTTAAGATGCGTAATCTATTATTCTATTAATTTATATATAACTAGATAGTTGATAATCTCAAGTTTTAAATTGACCAAATGTTGTAATGAAATATTTAAAACTATTGCTTTCAAATTTTGTTTTCATTTTTGTGTTGTTGCATCTAAAAAGCTTTGTAAGAAATTCTCAAGAATACCGCGATTCACGGCTGAAGAATTTAAGCATGAAGTTTTATTGTAGTTGGTAAAAAAACATTAAACTATTTAAAATGAATTACCTGCTCCATTAAAGGAAATATTTAATTTTATTTTGGTAGTTAGATCTAGAAAAAAATTTATTTAATTGTTGTTTTCAGAAATGTGAATGAAAAAACAACACGAAATAAACTGTTAATGTAACCCAACTAATATTTCAAGAATATATAAACTGATATTTCGTAATAAAATTTTGTAATATTTCACATCAAAAATTTTTAAAAGAGAAAAAAATAATAGCATTTAAAATTTAATTACATTCGGTAACATAAATTGTTTTCCTCATTTCATTATTTCTTATTCTTTTATACAACAGTATATATTTTTTAAAAACAATTTTTTCCAATCGATAAATTTTCTTTCATCAATTTTCTGCTAACGATAAATATACAGCTGTTGCTGGCAATACGGTCCCTATCCAAAATGTCGAATTTTCTGCAAGTAAGTTGTCGAAGTTTGCCACAAATGAAATGGCAACAATGTGGGAACCGTTTAGTACGAATAGATTAGAGAATCTTTTTTTCAGGCTACAACCACAAGTTCCAAATTCTAACCGTTCTCAGGTGTAGTTGACAGTCGAATAGGATTGTTTTAAAACTGGTTTTCATTTTAAGAACGCCACCTATTAAAGAAATATGTTTTCGTCGAGAATGACAGATGTTTGCGAACTGTTGAATTGAGTCTTGAAGATTTAGTTTAAGGGATGTTTATTTCTTAAAACTGAGTATGAAAATCGAATTGATTTCAGTGGCCACAATTTTATGGCAAATTTAATACGCATAAAAGTAAAAATTACGTTCTATCAATGGGTAATTGGATTTGAAATTGTAAAATTAATTCTTTTTTTTAATGTTTTGAAATCCTTTGTAATTTCTGATTTCAAGCCCTAACTTTAGACTTTCTGTAAATGAACTTTTATGATAATTTACATAACTAAAACATTGATAATTTAAAGAAAGGAAAATATTGAAAAATATTTTCACACATTATTTGTCAAGGAAATTCTATGAAATATTTTTCCTGCATGAGGCAGACTTACTTGTAATACTTTCGAATGTTTTGAGTGCGACCGTTTTAAGTATTAAATGATGAATTTCTTCGAAATTGCTAATGATGAAATGGTAATTCCATTAATTTTGTGTTTTGAGATTCATGTTGAAGTCAAGTAGGATAAGTAAGAGATAAAATATGAAATATTCTGTAATTATTAGATTCTTCTTCCTCCTTTTGACTAATTTGAAGTCACAAAGAGATTTTTGACAAGAAATCTCTAATTTAAAATTCTTAGATGAGTGGATACAATTACTTTTATGGGATTTCGATCAGAATTTGACACTGTCTTACTAAGGATTTAAAAACGAATCGTTTAAAGCGGAGAGATTAAAAAATTTCAAATAAATGCACATTGAACTTAAAATGAGTGTTCTAAAATTAATTCAAGATTTGAATTTGCAATAAAGTGTCGGCAACCTTATTTAAACGTTTGACAGCTGATAGTTTAGAATTAGTAAAAATGGAACGTTACACTAAGGAACAACATATTAAGGCAATATTTGAATGAAATAAAAAACATAGTTTTTTCCTTCTTCACATTGTTATAATTTTATTGAATCGTAAAGCACACAGGATAAAGCTCTATATAGAATAACACATAGAGCTTTGCTGGCACATGCCCATTATTTTGACGAAATTTCTTATAACCATTTTGTAAAAATGTGACTGAATTTCGCTGATGCGGGACTGAATTTCCTCCTTCCATGTAAGAACAGACCTTTGACTTTAAATAACCTCATAAAAAGAAATTCAGCTGTGTTAAAACACACGAGTTACGATGTAAATTCGAAAATTTTCGAACTGTGCCCGCCAAGCTTTCATTATTTTTGAAATATTGTTCCACAATGAAAGCACATTGTTCTATCGCATAACGTTCAACTTTTACTCACCCAAAACTATCAGATGCCCATGTTTTTTAATAGTTTTTTTTAACACTTTACTGTACGAATGGTGGCAAATTCAAATCTTCCGTTAATTTTGGAACACATTTTATATGATTGTTTT
>JAPMOQ010018363.1:1180888-1230357 GCA_026543055.1 Argiope trifasciata
AAATTATTTTATTGAAGATTTAGTGGAGTACCTGTAAATCACATGAAATAAAAATTCAGCTATTTCAATTAACTTTTATATATGTAATTATTGAGTGCTTGTATTTTAGTACAAGCAGATTAAATATTATAATCGTCCTAGATATGACCTTGATATCTTGAGTAATCTGCCAGTAAAAATATCTCCAAATCCTGAAAAACTGTTTTTGGATTTATCCCTTCCTGTAAAAATAATGTGTTATTTTTGGACGAAATGCTCCAAAAGAGGTCAACTTATGTGTTATTCAACTGCATGAATTACAATAAAAAAAAACTCAATCAGTTAGCTAGATCATTTATGTTGTTGTTGTTACTATTCTCGGAATTGACTAGATGGACAGTGAGAATATTTGATTTCTAGCCTTATCCTTGGAACTGTAAATCTTGCCAAAGTATGGCTAGAATTTGTGAACAAATCGGTCGTTTATCAATCTGTCTTTCCTAGTGTATGCAGATAGCAAATTTAGGAAAACTCTGATTTGGACAAGACATTTTTTAATGCTTAAGGTTTTAAAATTGTGTGTTTTTGGAATTATGTGTTCCTGTGAAAATAACTCCATGCTGGACGCATATGACTATTGGAAGTTTGCCTTTATTTTTTCCCCCCAAGTTCTTGAATTACAATAAAAAAAAACGGAATCGTTTAACTAGATTATATTTTATTTATAGCCTTATTTTTGGCACTGCAAATCGTGCCAAATTATGACTAGAATTTTATAAAAAAAATTGACTGTCTGTCAGTCAATCAGTCTTTTCGTATGCACGCGAAATTGATAACTCAGGAACGCAGTGACCAAGATATAAGAAGTTTTTTAATGCTTATTTTGTGTACTTTTGAAGCAATGTGCTCCTGTAAAAATAATAACTAAGTTCTGGACGAAATTCACTAAAGAAGGTTTGCTTTTTTCTTTTTTTTTGCAAGTGCTTGTATTATAGTAGCAAAACCACAACCTTTTAGATGATTTACATTTTTGGTGTTTAAAATTTGGTTTACAGCCTTATCTTAGAACTAGTGCCAAATTATGGCTAGAAGTTTTGAACAAATCTGTTGTCCGTCGATCTGTTTATTCGTATACAAGTGAAAAAGATATTTCAAAACGCAATGATATCGAGACAATTTTTTAAGATTCTAAAATTGTGTAATTTTAAAATTATACATTCCTGTAATCTCAGTTTTGGATGAAATTCGCAAAAAAAAGTCTGCTTATGTTTTTCCAAATGCTTGTATTACAGTAACAAAAACTCACTGAGTTCGATGGATGATATCTGATTTATAGCCTTATACTTAGATCTGTAAGTCAGTACCAAATCATTGATAGAATTTGTGAATCAATCGATTGTCTGTTGAACTGTCTTTTTATATGCATTGAAAGCAGTGAGCTAGATGAAAAAAAAACACACTTTATAATGGCTATGGTTAAAAAAAAAGAGGATATTGATGTATTTTTGTCTCATTTGGTTAACGCTTTTCAACGTTACTGACGAGATATTTCGTCCTTCAGATACTTCCAATTACAAGTTTATGTGGGCTAAAATGTGTCTCTTATGCCAGGTTAGATAGGTGGAGCTTTTTAATACATATCTGAAGAATACATCTACTTTTTTCTTCTATTTTTGTGTGTAAGAAATGTTGAATGAAGAATTGGTATTCGTCTTTTAATGAGTTTATATCTCATCGGTAGCATAAAAAATGTTAAAATGTTGAAGTTCGAAAAAAAAAGCACGTAGGATTTTTCTTATTATGGCATATGCTTTATCACAGGAGAATCATCTTTCAAAAGAAAAACTCAATGAAATCAACCCGTTGTAGTTACTGAAAAATAGTTGGTAATGGATTAGGACAAGATATACATGTCCAAATAAACTGACGAAGAATTTAGAACTACTTGCAATTATTTAAACGTTTGAAACAAGATTCCGATTTCGTATTCCTCACACTTCAGAATAGAACACCCTTCAATTTTAATAAGTGAAGTAGTGTAAAAATAAAATTCAGCCCTCGTCTTCTGATCCCCCCTTCCCCTTGCCTCCCACCATTTATTTCTCACGTAACATTTCCCTAATCCGTAGGGATTTTCTTCAATTTCCAATGGAATTATATGAAGTGGAACAAAGTAGGGATACTGTAGGGAGGACCTAGAAATGAGTCACGTGACATTGTAGCAGGTGTTTCTCCTCCTTTTTATTGGCTCGAATGGAATGTTGGGACCTGAATCCCGCTACTTTTTTTTTATTCTTCCTTTTTTTATTTTATTATTCTTTCTTGGAGTCATAGCCTTTTCAGGCAAGTAATGCTGCAAGTTCAATAAGAAACTAAGGTTTTCTATTGTAACGTTACTTTTTCCGATTAGTTTGCCTTGCCTCCTCTTATTCCATTCCGTTCTTCTTTCTTATTATTTATTTTTGTTGGTATATAATTCTACCGATAGGAATACTGGTTTGGAAAGTCTCGAATGGCAGTAGCTTTGCCGCTCGCTTATCTCTTGTCCGTGGTAGTAGTAGTTAAAGTACTTTTCATTGCCACATTCACGAGGAAACTTTTCTACTAAAAGGAGATTAGATGAAATTCAAATCAGAGGATTGTCCTCTTTTTTTGTACTTGTCACATTAAAAGAGATTTGCCAGTTTTTCTTATGTGATCGCATCCATCTAATTAAAGAGTACAAAACAAAAAGACTTAGACGGAATTACTAACTGTAACCATATGGTCCTTTTGTTCCAGTGCCGTATTTGCGTGAAAGTTATACAACTTAATTGAATTTGAGCAAATGTCATATACAGTCAAATCTCTTATAAAAAGCAAATGGAAATGTAAAAAATAAAAATAAAACAAAAATAATAAAATAATAATAAAAAAGGTTTTCTTTACCGGTGATGACTTGCAGAACGAGAGACGAGGAAATATCATGATCTTGCATGTAAAATTATCTTACATCTAAGGTATGGTAAATAGTCAAATCTCGCATAACGCGCAAATCAAAACGTAAAAAAAATGGTTCTCTTTAAGTGCCATGTCTTGAAAAATAAAGACGAGGAGATATTTTGATGTTACATGCCGTATTAACTTATATCTAGAGTATAAATATGTGTTAAATGTTTGTTTGATCAAAGTCCTCATATTTACAAGGGCATAGGTTTTTGGCTGGGTAGCATTGTCGAACATGACTCCAAGGGATTTCTAGCGAGCAAGTGTCCGTAGAGCCATAATCGACGAGAGACTACCTCTGGCCAAGATTATGGGGCTAGAGTAGATAACAACAACATTTTGATCTGGTGAAAGAATATAGCTTGAACTACCGAGGATCTATGTTTGAAGAAAGCCCTCATGTCTTCATGGAAAAAGTTTGAGTTGGGTAACGTTGTTTAACTCTATTTCGAAGGGTTTGAGTAAACAAAAGCCTGTGAAGTCTTAATCGAAGAGACTTTGACCAAGACTATGAAGCCAGAGGTACATAACAACTGCGATATGAGCTGGTGAAAGAGTATAGTTAGAATTATGCAAGAACTTATGGAGCATTGTGTGTCACTATAAAAAGCTACGATAGAGATTTGGGAAAGTAAGAAATGGTAGACTTTATGTAGCAACAACCTTTTAGTGAAATAAGAGAGATGCTGAAAGCAAGAGAAATTATTGATCATATATTAAGAGGCATCACCGAAATAGCTATGCATACTACAAATGTATTTAACGATAATGCAGTCCCTCGTTTTTGTTACATTTTGAAGCGTATCTAAAAATAAATGATTTTAGATAATTTTATAATAAAAGCATATATTATAAATAATAAGCTATATTCTCAAGTATTTGTTTTAGAAATTTCCGGAATGAAACTCATTGTAATATCTAACGAGTATTCATGTGGGAAATAATTAGTTTTCTGAAAAATGCAAATTCAAAGTGATTCCGAAATTCGAAAATGGTTTTCCGGAACTCACACTTGGAGATTTTTTAAAAGTTCGAGTCGGAACGTTTCACACATAAAACATTTCTCTTTTATTTATACTTCGTGGCAGGCAGTGTCCTCCTCAAAAGTTTCCCACCTTTTAATAATAAAAGTGTGACCTACTCAATATTTAAAACCTAAGTCAAAATTGCAAATTGAATGAATAGCCATGTATAAAGATTCTTTGTCTTCGTAGTATGGTTAAGAAAATCTGGTATGCATTTCTTAGACCTCTATTTTCAACTGAATGACAGCGAAAATTAATATACAATACATTTTGGTAAGTATTTGATATAGCATAGAAAATTTCATTGACACAAGTCATTTCCGCTTTTGAGCAATTGCTTTTAAATGCATGAAAAAGTACAAATTGACATATGAACAATACTTTAAGGGATTTAAAATAACACATAAATCTACACTTTTAATACTAATTCTGCGTATTATGTTAACTTATCCAAGTATTTGCATTTTGGAGTTATTGCTTTAACTTGTATGTGAAAGTGTAGACCGATCGTTACTGGATTGGCCCATTGATGGATTTAATATTTGATGATTTTCAATTTAAAAAAAAAATCAACATTTTGAAAGTTGAAACCCTATACAAAATTCTTTTATGTAAGCTATTTCATTTTTAATTATTGTGTTCTTACATGCGAAAATATAGACTGACAGACAGCCAATCTCTTGAAATGTGTATTTGAAATTTCGATTAGAAGATACACTTTATAATGCTTAATATCTATATCTAATTTTATCCGTCGGATTTTTTATGTTTTATACTGAATTATGTTTATATTATTCAAAATTTGAGAGGAAACTACAGCAAATTTGATATAAAAACTACATATTAAACTTCTTTTGTCTGGCCCAATTTTGATTGAGTGACTGTGCTCACAAATCCTCATAATTCCAAAAGTATGCTCTTGACTGTTATTGTTACACTCAGTGAGCTCTGAAACATGAAATTTCAACAAAATCTTTAGGTCATTTAACTATGTTAAAATTATAAAATTATCTTGATTATCTGGAAATGAATTAACTCTAGAGCGGATTATTCAGTAGATTATCATCACGAAAAAAATGCGTTTTTAAATACTGGGTAGATTTACGAATATAGCATTAAAGAAGCTGTATTTTTATGTAATTCACCAAATCTGAATATTAACAATTGCTATAATTGAATTTACGCATATAGCATGATTATCGAAGTTGGGCTTTTTAAGTAGTCTGCATATTTACAATTGGTATATTTGAATTTACGAATATAGCATGATTATCGAAGTTGGGTTTTAGGTTACTGAACAAATTTGAATGTTTATAATGGCTGTAATTGAATTTTTGAATATAGCATAACGATCGAAATTTGTTTTTTTAGGTAACTCGCCAAATCTGAATATTTACAATTATTGTAATTCGTAAAGTATTTGTCTTAATACATCGGTGCTTTTCTTGAATACTTAGAAATAGGCATTAAATATGCTTAAAAAAGGCTTGCAAAGAAAAATTATCCAATACCTTTTGAGAAAGAAAATTACATTTTTAAGAAATAAAGAATTACATTTTTTATTGAAAAGAAAAAGGAGAAAAGCATTACTTTTTTATTTCAAACCGTAACGAAACAAAAAAGCCGTAATTTTTTAAAAATTTGTGCTTTTTCCCAAATTTGTATTTATGACATTTTAAACGAGTTTTACTATTCCTTTTAAATATTTTAAAGTCTACTTCAGTAATGAGAATAAAGAAAAAACAAACAAAAAAACAGGATCGGGAATTTGAATTTCTTTCCATATTTCACAAATGTAATTCACACTCCTTTCACCACCCATTTTTCGTGCGATATAAATACCACGGAAATGTTCCAATGTGTCTATATTCCTTTTAACGAATTTTATATTCCGTCACATACGTCAAAAGTGAAAGCATTTTGAACTGTTTGGGAAAAGGTCTGCATTTCCTAATCTTTTAAGTTAATTTTATAACGCTGTGTGATTATGAAAATTATATGCATTTTAAATTAATTGTAACTTTTGAACTGTTATTATGTTTGTGGATGTAAAAGGAGAAATGCTGCTTCAAAATTTGGTTCCTTAATTAAAAATCAACATCCTATGAATGGTTCTAAAAATGATAGAAACATTAAGTATTATTAGTCAATCAATTCATAAACAAAGTAAATTAAGGAAATTATCTACGGAAATTTTTAAATGTTTAGAAAATATTTAGAAAAATATATACATTGTATTTAGTGAGCGCTAATGCTGCTACTACTAAAACACAAATGAACTGAATAACTTTAGAATAGATGTTAGTACGATTGAAACAATTATTGCCTAGGAATCAAAATTAAACAATTAAAAACAGAATCCGGTCTAAGGAATTATCCGGTCTGAGGGACCCTTGAGAAAGTCCTTAGACCGGATTCTTTTTTTTAATTGTTTAATTTTGATTCCTAGGCAATAATTGTTTCAATCGTACTAACATCTATTCTAAAGGTATTATTAGTCAAGTAATAATCTGATAAATTTAAAGGAGCAATTTATTATGTACACACACACACGAACGCATGCATCCCCACCCCCACACACAATGAGTAATATTAGATTTTATCAGTTAGTAATGTAATAAAATTAATATCTGGTTCCCTAGCAACTATGATTTTTATATCATCTTCTTAATTCTTAAATATCTAGCACGAATATTCATTCATAATAGCTGCATTTTATGTGTCATGTGGTACTGAGAGAGTATATAAAAGGAAGAAGAAACTTCAGTCTAATTAGGCTATGGAATTTCTTTGTAGACCTTCTTTCCCTCAATAAATTTTAAACTTCTTTATAAAGAAAAAGTAAATTTTAGTTCAGTCATGGAGAAAACACAGATTACTTATTATCCTATAAAATCGATGGTTCAGAAAACATAAGTAATTTTTTAATAATAATTAATTAAGCTTAAAGAACTTTTAATAAAACTAAATTACAAATAAATCTTTTGTAATTAAATTAAAAGTCATTAATTTCAAGGGAATTAAGCGTAAACAATTTTTATATGAATGAAATTACAAATAATCTTTCGTAATTAAGCAAAAAAAAACCCCGATTAATTTTTAGTGAATAAAAAAATTACAGAAATATTTCCATATTTTAGGCGAAATTTTTAAATCAAATTTTCCTGAGACAAAACTATATCAATTTTCCGAAATTTTTTTTATCATCTCTTTTTATTAGAAACAAATTTTGTGAAAGTTTTGTGTAACCATTGCTGCAAGATATCATTTTTTAAATTCTGATGTTATCTTGATGAAGAATTTATTACTATTTTCATAGAATATTCTATTTCTGATTCAAAATATATACTTAAAAATATTTTTAAAACTTTTTAATAATTATGAAACGTTCTTTCAATAACAATGTTTAAAAAAACCATGTGAATTTCATTCATTTTATAAATATTAATTTCTTTTTTGTTATTTTTACCTCATTCTGAAAATTCTGTTCACACCACAAACCCCTTTTCTACTCTATTAATAAGTGCTCATTCATATAAAAAAAAGAAAAAAATAACCCATTTTACATCTCTTTTTCACCTCAGGTTCGAATTAAAATAATTTAGTTTTGTGTATCCATTACTGCAAGATATCATTTTTTAAATTGTGATGTTATCTTGACGAAAAATTTATTACTATTTTCACAGAATACTCTATTCCTGGTTCAAAATATTATTATAAAACTTTTTTTATTACTTAAAAGTGTTTTTAAAACTGTTCAATAATTATGAAACATTCTTTCAATAACAATGCTTACAAACCATGCGAATTTTATTCATTTTATAAATATTAACTTCTTTTTTGTTATTTTACCTCATACTGAAAATTCTGTTCACACCACAAACCCTTTTCTACTCTATTAATAAGTGCTCATTCATATAAAAAAGCAAAAGAAAAAAATAACCCATTTTACATCTCTTTTCACCTCAGGTTCGAATTAAAAATAATTTAATTAATCTTTAATCTTTCATTAGCTTAACGCGGTGCGTGATTCCCTGAGGGTATGAAAGTTAAAAAGAAGAAATTAAAAAAGAAAAAGGGGAAAAAAAGAAGAAGAAAAGGAAGGAAAAAGTTCCATCACGTAAAATTAAAAGAAAATGGAAGCCCCTCAGGTTTAAAAAAAGAAGGAATAATAACTCAATTTTCGACACCCTTTTGATAAGAAAAGAGGTGAGCAAAACCTTGTCAAAATCAGATTCATAGAAGCACGGACTATGAAAATATTTCCTTGTGTTAATGAAAAAAAAAAAAAAAAGAATGGAAAAAAGAATGCAGTCACCTTCATTTTCCCCCCATTTTTCCATCTCCTTAATCATAAAGGCGTTTCTCTCATTCCATCTTGCGGTTTTGCTATCCCCTCCCCCAGACCAAACCTCAACCTCCTCCCCCAACATACACTCTATTCTTAGAGGAAGTTTTGATGAAGGTTTTTGCTTTTTTGCGTGCAGTCAACTTCAGCTGCTGTTTGGAAAAGAAGAAGGGGATTTTTTTTTATTATTATTTAATATTTTTCCCCCATTCCTCTTCAAATTCTGGCTTGAGGAATTTTTTTAAAGGAAATAGTCCGTGTTTTATTTTCCGAAATAGGATGGGTGGGGGATTTATTTAATTCGGGTTTTGTTTTTTTATTTATTTTATCTACTATTTTTTTTATGTGTGTGCGATTCGTTCTTCATTTACACTGCATAGTGTTGGAACGAGGAAGCGAGATAGAAAATTAGACAACCACCCGTATTAGATGTAAGATTTCAGAAACTTCCGTGGATGGGGAAAATGAGTTGAGCAGAAAGGGAGAAAAGGGGAAAATATATCTACCATTTTAAATTGAAGCGAAATGAATAATAAAAAAAAGAAACAGAATTCCATCTCTCTTTTTTTACAATTAAGGATTTTTAACTTTTGCCGGTGGTTGATTTTGAATTTCAGCGAGGTTTCTATATTTGATTGCATTTAATTTAATTATTTGGATATGAATTCGCTTTCAATGCAACAGTTCAAAGATTAATTTAATTTCTTGTGCAGTTCAGAATTTTTACATTTTGCTGATAATTGACTCGGATCTTTATTGTATTTTTTATTATTTATTATCATTCACTTATTATATTTTAATACATCAGTTAGAAATTAATAGCTTTCAATTTGACGGTTTTTAAGCTCGTTTATATTAGTAGACGTTTTATATTTGTAATGGTTGATCTATTTAACCGATGCTTAATTCACTTCAATCTGTACTTGAGCTTTGAAATTTTGTATAGTTGCTGATTCTCGATGATAATATAATATTTTAATATTCTGTGAATTTAGCTATCAAATAGTTTTCAGAGCAAATAAGTTGTTGTACTTTTATTTTCCTAAAAGTAGCTATCGGATAGAACAAATTTGTTATCAAAAATTGAAAGCTTCACGTTCTGCAGAGTAAATCTATCTTTAAAATAGGAAATTAAGATCATTACAAGAAAGTATCATTTAAAGATTTTTGATTTTAGATAACAGTCTAACATATATATATTACTCATAAAGTAAACTAAAAGAATTAATAAATATAAAGAATTTAAGAAATTCATAGAGAATTAAGACATAGAAAATGATTTATCAAATAAGAATAAGAAAAATAAAAATTTAGCATGTGTCATAAGAAAATTGTATATCTATACATATATGAATCCCTCAACGTCTCCTTAATTTTAGAAAACTTAAATATTATTGAAAGTTTGTTTTTAATACCGACAGCGATATCGCTAAAAATGATAATACTGTATTTGTTATTGCACTACTACATTGTGCAATAAAATACAATATATTGTATTTTATTGTTTATCGGCTTCCAATTAATTTTTCATATATTTATGGTTAATATTTTTATAGATAAAGATGCCCAAATATACTCTAAGCGATATGAGAATTGATCTATTTTTTCAAAGCAATGAACTAAGTCTGTTGAGAAATTTTTAATTATTTCAATTCTGAAAAAAAATCAAATCAAAAAAAATATTTTTAAAATAAATTAAACATGCGTACAAGCTCAAAATATTCTTTAAATATCTTGTTGCATTTTTTAATCGGAGAGAAATGTTTTTCCTGTTTAAAAATGCATATTTTCTCTCTTACAATACATTCCCAACATATCAGAATTTTATGTTATTACTGCCAGAATTAAAAGCAAGAAGAAAACGAAATTCAAAATCTGGACGGATAGGATATCAAAAATTTAAAAAATCGTTTCCATTCGAACCATAATTCCTTGTTCGAACACGGCACGATTACTTCGGTCATCTACGATTTCAACTCAAACCTTAACGATTTAGGGAATTATCAACTGAATAATTTAGTTTCGTATGTAGGCTATGAATACTTACAATATGGAATTACATGCAAGCCTACATGAATGAGTGCGTGCATGCAGGAGAGGGGGCCGCGCAAGGGTGCAGGAATACAATCCGTGTACGACATGGTAACAATGCTCTGCGAATCTCGCCACTTGTCTTCATTTTCAAAATTGTTCGCCCGTTCGCAATTCGCAGATGGATCGTTAGAAATCTCTTGGCGACTTGTTTTGCATTTTCCCCGCAAGAGAGGGAAATCTAATAGCGGATAGGGATTTTTAGGGAAAAATGGGTTTCGGTTTTGAGGACAGTGGATTGTCAGCATGAAGAGGATGATAATGATAATTATCATTCTTATTATTTCGGAATAAAATTAATAAATTAATAAATATTAAATAAAATTTATATTTATTTGAGCAATTTTCAGTTGTACCAGATAGTGTAAACATTCTTTTGATGTCCAATGGTAATACAATAGCTACGCGTTTTCCTTTTTAATTTTATGTTATAATATGTTACTATGCAATTATCAGAAAGTTCCAAAATTAAGCAATATATCATCATAATTTTTTTTAATTAGTAAATTTCATTCAATTGGTTCATTGTACATTTTTAATACAAATTCAAGAATTATATGTTTGTTAATAATATAAATATCAAACGGCATTTTAATTGAATTGGAAGTAAAATTTATCAGTTTTGATTCTGCAAATATTAATTAAATTTTGTGGAAATACATAAATCACTGAAATTAGCGAAAGCGATTTGCATGGTGTATACAGCACCTCGAATCTGACTTTACCCCGTCTTTAAAATCGGAACTCTTACCAAACGAAAGTTGAGTGAAAAGTTTCTACCATATGTTAAAATTTTTATATGGGTAATTCGTTATTAGTTGAAAACTCAAATTATAATTTATTAGTTGAAAACTCAAATTATAATTATGAATTAGACATGAATTCATTTATTAATAAATAGATGTTAATATACTTAGTGTAAAGTCACATCTAAATAAGCGAAATTTTTTGAATCAATATTTTTAGAATATTAACAAAAAAAAAATATCTTTTCGAAATTATTTCATGTTAATGAAGCGTTTTTAAAGCAACCCTAGGGCTATTTTGTGAGAACCTCGTAATTTTGAAGCACAGTCAGATGAGGAGGATGAAACCTGAACTGGCACCCCCTCTCTAAACTTCCACACCACACCAGTGGCATATTGAGAGCAATAGAACTAAAAATTTATCATGAGAGGCATTATTAATTCTTATCATATTGATGAAATAATTTCTAAACCTGTTAATGGCAGTTGATATCATGTAACTTTTTTTCTATTATTTTTTCGTCGATTATATATTTGGACAGTTGTTTTTAGTATTTTTCAAATATAGGTTATTATTCGTGGATATGCTTACATATAAATAGTAATAGTAAGCTTATTGTCAGTTGATGACATTTGAGGATTCGTTAGCATAATCAAAATAACAGAATTACCTTCAAATGCTTAAACTATCATTTTGACTGAACATGTATATTTTTTCGCAAAATATTGTTTTGATTTTTACTCATTATTTTTGAAACGAAAAAATGCTAATAATAAATACAATGACAAATTAAGCAATGGAGAGTTACCTAAGAATTAATTTCTTTTATTTAGTATGATGAATTATTATGAAAATAGCAGAATATCAGGACCTTGAAATAGCAGTTCACATTAACAGATTTCTCTAATTTTTCTTAGAATGTTGTATTTAGACATTTTTGTATTTTCCTTTCTATCTAAAAAATTGCTTTTTATTTATAACAAAACACAAAAATTATACAGTCATATGAAATATAAATACTTTTCACTCGGTAGACAAATTGTTATCAAAATACCACAATGAATAAAGCATTTAAATCATAAAAAATTATAATTTTTAAGCATTGGCCTTTTTACTAATTAAACTTTGGCATAATGATCTTAAAGAAAAACTATTTTACGTCTCCACTTGAACTAGTAGCATCGGAAAGACAGAAAATATAAATACACTTTAGAATCCTTAAAATCTTACAACATTTTCTTATAAAACGTCTGAATCCTCTTTATTTTTAAACACACATTCCTCATTTTACATCACTTCCATCCCCAAAACATCGAAATAGAATACCCTCCCCCCCTTCCTTTACGATTTCAAGGTGTCGGGACCCCTTGGATTACATCCATCTTTAATGTTCTACAAATCACCTTTCAGAATCAAACTCACCTGGGATTAGGGAAAATGAAAGGGAAAAATCGCATCACTTTGGCCAGGGAAAAATACCACCTGTGCCCTCCTGTAAGTACTGCAGCAGAATTGGGAGCTTGTTGAGTTTGCTCCAACACTGAAACTGTGGGATCCGTTGCTCGAAGAACCATCTGTGGACCCCTTTCCTCATGTTTAGTGCAGACACGAAGTTTGTAGACCTGTCTTTTCTAGAAGACGTATAGCTAGTTGGAGAAGAGGGGAAAAAAATGGAGACACATATAAAAACGGTCCCTGCTTAGGTATGTACAGTAGCGTGACGGATGGAACACGGATTTTACTAAGGAGTAAATGCAATACACGAAATCTTTTTTTTTTGTTTTGTTTGTGTGTGGTAGTGCAAGTGTTTCTAATAATGGTCCATTTTGTGGTAGATTAAACAGATTGTTGAGATAGTTAATAGCTTTGTTTTGCCGACTATAACTATGATTAAAGTTTTTATTTTAAAAATCAGACAACATTTTAAAATATGGATTTCTTATGTTTATAAATAATTTCATACAACTACAATCAAAATCAGGATTTGTATATTTTTTTACACTTTTAAATCTATTGACGAGATATCTCGTCTTTCAGATACTTCCAATTACAGGTTTCTGTGGGCTAAAATTTTTCTCGTATGCCCAGTTTGAAAAAAGTAAAGGCATTGTTCAGATATGTATTAGGAAATTCAACCTATCTAAACTGGCATAAGACAAAGATTTTAACCCACATAAATCTGTAATTGGAAGTATCTGAAAAATGATATATCTCGTCGGTAGCTTTGAAAAGCGTCAATGAAAGATTAATATTCTAAATATCAACATTCTAAAATTATATAAACATTTTTTATTCCATGCAAGTACATTCTGAAATCTGTATTAGATTATTTATGAATGAAGGATTAATATTCTAAATTTAAAAAAAATTAATCTAATTAAAAATAATTAATCAACCTAAAATTTGGGTATACTACATTGATAAATATAATTTTTATATCCTAAATCATAGCACGTTTAGATTTAGAAAAAAAAATATATATGGTCTAAGTACAATGAAATGTTAGATGTTTAGATGAAAATGTTTGATGGATTTAGCATATTTGCAATTCAGTTTTTTGTATGCCATTCAAGATTACTTTAAATCTGGATACAGCACTATTGTAACTATGATTCTTAAAATTCAAAGCCACGATCTTAAAAAGTAAGGATTAACCCCATTTATGATTTAAATGTTGGTATTCTGAAACGAAGAATTCTAAAATTTGGAGAGAGTGCATTCATAATTACAATTTTCTTATTCAAAGCCAAGACATTTTAAAATATAGATATTGCAGATTTATTATTAAATTTTTGTATTTTAAACAATAGCATTTTAAAATATTGATTTAGTACATATATAATTCCAAACTTCGTATTTTAAATCAAATCAGCATAGTTTGCCTTTAAATAACTTTCACGAGCCAATAAAGCAATCTATTACAAATCCGACCGATTTTTTAATTATGTTAAATAGTGATCTATATATAAATTTTATAAGAAAGTATTCCTAGCACTGTTTATCATATGATACCAGTTTGTTCCAAGCTCTGATGAATAATAGAAAATGACATGCAGAAAAAGATGTAATTCTTCTATAAAGCTATGAAGAATCATAGCTATATTTCGATCCATAAAAATTTAGACATGTGGTCTGGTTGCCACTTCCGATTCTCTTTTCACAGAATGTTGCTATCAAGTCGCCAAATAATCGTTAGACGGGAAAAGTAAAAAAAAATGCCAAAAATGCGAAATTAGATCAATTTTAATGTTCAAGTTCGTCAAACTTATGTTATTCACTTGACGATTTTATCCACTTTTTGTTCAGATTAGCGACATTTGTTTTGCCATTTACTTTGCTTGGAGACATGACTCGAGTTTGACTCACATTAGCGACATCTTGCTCCCGTATAACGCAAAAGTGTCATAATTTCTTTTAAGGAAGGAATATGGAGTAGAAATACTTTAATATTCACTCTTCATTGCCTCAAGATTGGTATGATTGTCAAACTAGTTTGTTGTTTCTGATTCTAGCATTCCATTACCTTCCATTCCAACTTGTTGAACAAGTATATTCTGTCCCAATCGTTACCTTCATGAAGAATTCGGTTTAGAGCCAAGTTATTATCATTTTTAACCTTATCGAAAGGCCCGGTTACCAAAATAATAATTTCAAACAAACGAAGTGTTTTAAAGAAATGCTAAAGCCCCTTTCGTATCACTGACTGAAACTTTTTCGGAAATGAATGAAAGAATCCGAATCCATTGATATGGCAAATGCCTGAATCTCGCCAGCGATTATGTCGAAAATTAATTATGATTGTACATAAGTCGTGATAGGAAGCTCATTTTATTCTTTACTTTTCTATTTTTTTGTGGTCTTTATTCTTTTTTTGTGGGTAGGATATCATTCTTAATTAATATCTCCTTATATTCAGTTTTCGAGATAATTTCAAAATCAAATTTTAATATCATGTTCGTTATTTTATAATTGTTTATTTCATTATTGAAGTCACTTTTCTATTGGTGATACCTCTGGTATGAAACAGAAACTTTAAAGATGAAGAAAGAAAATATAAGGTTAAGAAAGAAAAATTGTCTTGAAAAAGAATATATATGAGTAATATTACTTAAAGAATTGATGTTGGATTAAAAATATGTATTCACAAATTTTGATGATACAAATGAAGTTTTAAAATTAACCCACAAAACATTTTCTCAAATTTGTGGAATCAAAATATTTCTTATGAAGTTCGAAAACTAATTGGTGTCATTATTATTTTTAAATTAATTATCATTGAAGAACTCTTATTTTACTGATTTTATTATAACAGAATTTTATATTTAAGAAATCTTTTTTTGTGTTTTAAATTCAGTAAAAATTGTTATGTGGTGATGTAACACAAAATGCTTTCTATACGATCGTATTGAGATCATTTCTTTAATATTGTTACAAAGATTTAAATAAACACAACGTCAGCTTTTAACTAACAACCAGTTTTATTGAAGGAAATGAGTGAATTGCAACTTTACAAGGTCGAGAATTTGTCCAAGACTAGTGGGTATCAGCTTTTATACAAGAACAGAATATTCTAGAAACAAATAATTTACATAATAAAGAAAGATCTAGAATGTTATAGAACATAAGGCAACAAACTAAAAACCCATACTTTGGATATAACAGTCATGGCGAGCATCGAACCGGCAAACTCTGGGTTTGGATCACATTCGTTGACCATTCAACCACTGAGCTCGTCGTCAGCTTTCTTTATACTTCAATCTTTCCGACTTATTTCAGCTTTTGGAGAAAAATCTAAATGAAATCTGCCAATGCAATATTTGCTTGCCCTTCCGGTTGGCTATAATTATTATTCTTAAACGAATAAAACAAATTGGCATGTGGTCTTAATTAAGAAAACTGCATGCCTATTTGAAATTCTTAACCTATTTATTAAAAGACAGAATTCCAATATACATACTTAATTATTTTCGGTCGATTATACTGAGAGCTCCAATATGTATACTCAGTTTTTCTTCAATCGATTAAACGAATCCAATATACATACTCAGTTTTTTTCAGTCGGTTAAAAGGGGGAGTTCCATCATGCTCATCTTATTTTCATTATTATACTGCGATGAATAAAAAATACATTATTTTGTGCAAATACATAAGTAATAATAGTAACATAATAAAATAATAATCATTCCTTTGTTATTTCTTTGTTGATTTAAATAATTTGTTTTAAAAATATTTATTCGACATTTTTTCCCTTTATTTAAACCAATTACCAACTGTTTTAAACTTACAAACAAAATGCGGTAAAAAATATTTATTCGACATTTTTTTTCCTTTATTTAAATCAATTACCAGCTGTTTTAAACTAACAAATAAAATGCAGTAAAAATTTCTACGTATTTTTAACTATAAAGAATAACAATATTTTTTTTTCTCCAAGATATGGAAAAGTAAGCAATATTTTCATTTCGAAGTTTAATTTTTTAAATATGTTAAGCTGTTTATTAAATTAATATTAAAGTATACAATTCAAACACTACTTAAAGTACTATGAAAGTAGAATTTATCAAACACCTATAATTCATTCAGAGAAACCAGACAGGTAACTCTATAATTAGAACAAAAAAAAAATAAGGCAGATAGAGACAGAAAGATAGAAAATAAAATTTATTTCAAATGAAAGAATTTACTAAAGTGCCAAAAGAATTGCACGAATTCTTCAGTAATTCACAAGAACAAAAATCAAATTCCTTTCTTTTTAAGACATCCAAGGCATTTCCTTTGAACTAGAAAAACAGAAAACCCGAAAAGAATTTTAATCTACTGCAGCGTCTCGAATAGTTCTCTGCGTCTTGAATTAAGAATAAGAACCCAAGAAGAGAAAACAATAAACTCGAGACACGATAAAACACTAAAAACGAAGGATTTTAAATTAAATTAAACACAGGAAGAGGAAAAACGAAGTGCTGTTGCTCTCTCTTTAAAATTTCCCACTCGCTATAGCGTGTTGCATTACTCCTAACAAAACCCGTAAGCGAAGCATGCGAAATCCAACACGTGTTCTTGATTATAAAAGTAAACTCAGAACTCCTGCATACATACATATAATATCCACCGGCATTATTATATGGTATTTTAGTTTTATTATTTTTTTCGCCTATTTTTTTTTCATCCCACTACACCTCGGGATTTTAATTTTGCGCGAAAAATATTTTTTAAAAGGAATTTCGCGGAAATTTTCTTTCCCAGTAATGGATCATAATCCTTCCAAGTGAAGTGAAGTAAAGAATTAGCGGCGAGCGCTTCTACTCGTGTTGCCACCCGTATTTAATTAAGTCGCCCGTTACTTTTTGAAAGGAAGAGTGTGCCTTTGGCCAGCTGACGCCCTTTGAGAGATGTTTTGGAAGGGGTGCCATGGTTGGCAGATTTATCTCGTTGTGGCGATCATGTTTATTTCCTTTTAAATGCTCACTGGCGCATTTTTAAACCTCGTTTCTTTTCATAAATATTTTAATTAATTTAGAATTGATAAAAAGAGTACTTTATTGCGTATTTTATTTCTGATTTAAATTGAAAGATAATATTTTATGGAAAAGTAATTGAATAATTTTAATTTAATAGAAAAATTGTAATTGAAAATTTGTAAATTTGACAATTATGAATAAAAGTATTTTTTTTTTAAATAAAGCTAGGGCCGTGGTGGCTAGATGTGAAGGTCTCGACTCGTGAGCCGTAGGAGTTTAGGTTCAAGATCCGATTCCTCGGAATAATCGTTATGTAAGGAGATCTTTAGCACGCTAAATCCGTCCGTCTTCCTTTTGATGTGGCGTGAAGAGCAAGATTACAGATGAGGTATCATCCTAGTTATCTGTTTGCAGTAGAAAATTACGAAGCCCTAAACTAAAATAGCCCTAGTGTTGCTTTAAAACCGGATGTTAATATAACTGAACTAAACTTAAAGTAAAACTATTAAATCATCCATTTAATAATTGGCATATTCATCATCCATATAATGGCAAGTTTGGAGAATTTTAAAGATATTATTTAATTAAATAATGATTGATGTTTACTTGGCATATTTTGTATCTAAAATTGTTTTTAATTATTTTTTATTTCAAAACATTGTACGATCTTCGTAAACGAAACAATTCATGGCACATTGTAAAGGTCGAATGCGTCGCGCCAAGGTAACGCCAAATTGTATAAATTTGCAACTATTAAACACAAGAGGCACATGCATAGATTAAAAAGAAAAAGAATGTGGCGTCACTAACATAGTGAAAGAAAAAAAAAGCAACTGGAGGATTTACAAAATGATAATTGAAATGTGATGCGCCTGTATGTTAATTGAATCTACTGCTGATTTTAAATAAATTTAAAGTTGTTAAAAATTCTCTTATTATTTTTTAAATGGAAATTTTTATTTTGACATTTTCTATTTTGGTATTTAATTCACAATTCATATCTTAATATTATGAAAAGCTTTAAGATTCGTTACTGAATGGCATCATTGTATGGAATCAAAATTAATTCATAGATAGATTCATCCTTAATTAATCATTGGCGAAATTAAGATAGCGATTTACTATCGCGTACGTACAAAAGAATAAAATTTTAAAGTTAGACATCAAGAAATAAGATAAATAATCGTCTATGAGATAAACAATCGTTTCCTATTTTTATACTTTTGAAACAAATAAACTAATGTATAAATGTATAAAAAGGGGGAATCTTGTCGAAAAAACATTCTATATTAGATAGAAATTGATCAAATATTTATATAATGAGAATTAATGATATTTCTGGAAAACTTAGATAAAACGCCTTTATCCTTATGAATTTTAATAATAAACTGTGATTACATACATATACGCTATGATAGATGTAATTACTGATGATAATTTCTGTATTATGTGTAATTACGGATGATTAATCATAATTACCAGAAGTACTTTCTTATTCATAATTACAAGAAATAATTATAAGTTATTCATAATCACCAATAAGCTAACACCAATAATTATAATCACCAATAATAACCAAAGATAATTATTAATTATTCATAATCATCAATAAGTTTTATATCAATAATTATAATCACCATTAATTATAAATAATCATCAGGTTAACTAATTTATTATAAGATATAACCTTTCAGAAATTATGCCCATATCGCTCTGATTTTGTGAGAATTAAGTGAAATACATAATAATAGCAACCATAAATTAATTATCTTAATGGTGAAATACAAGTAGTAATTAATGATTGAAGACAAATATCCATCATCTCTTTTATAAAGTCTGATTTTTTGTCATATAACACTAATCATTATTTTATTTTAATTAATATTTTAAAATGTTCCATAATGATACTTTCAGGTGTAATTTTTTAAATTGCATTTCATTACCTTTCAAATGAAATCTTAAAATATCTGATTAAAACGAATTTTCTGTTGGATAAACAAATAAACTCTTTTCCCACCATCTAAAATAAGAAACTAATAGATAAAATCCGTAATTCAATCTGATCAACCTAGGTGTAACAGATTATTATGAAACTCATCAATGATACATTCTTTCTGCCTTATCTAGAATGATATAATAAAACAATGTAGTTAAACTATTTACTGATGGTTATGGAGCAAAAGGTTAACCGTTAAGACAGAAATCTTAACGGTTAAAAGCTACAAAATTTGTACTGCCTTTATGAAAAATATTTTGAATGCATCACAGCTAATATTTACAAAGCGTTTATAAAAATCCCTAGCAACGCAACTTCATTTATTGGGGTATTATATTTAATTTAAAGCAAAGATGTTCGAATTGAAATAAATGAAATTCAAACAGGACTAGAGAAAACAAAATCAAGACAAGAGCAATAATAATAATAAAATAAATAAATAAATAAAAATCGAAATAAAATAAAACAATCAATCGATTTTTAACCATACAAAGAAGTTTAGTAACTTTCATTAAGTATTTTCACTTATGCGTATCTTTTAAATCTTAATTGTTAGGAAATTTTTAAACGCTAGGTAAAATAAAGTTTTTATGAGTTAGAAATTACAAGTTTTTATATTAATAATTAAAAAATAAAGAATAAAAAGAGGGGGAAAATCCCTATCACAGTGATGAAGTAATTTGTCATCGCTCATTTTACCAATGCAGTGACTGTATGTTTGTTTCTCTATGGAGGCTTTAATCTCGCTGAGGAAATCGTTTTACAGACTGTCAAAGTTACCTTTTTCAATTCACATTTTTTTTATACATGATTGCTTGTAAAGTTTTTTAAAATTTACATAATTAGAATAGTGGTTTATGATATAGTGAATTACTAAAGTTGACAAATTAGTTCCAGTATATATTACGAAAAATTAATACGTTGTAATTGCTAAATATTTGTCATTATTACATTATTTTCTGACGTAGAAAAGAAGTTAAATTTCAGGAACTGTTATTTTTTTACCCCAATAATTTGAAAGCGACGAAGTTCTTTAGTTCCCTTTTTTTTTTTTCTAAAGAAACATAATTAGTCTGTTCTGTTAAAAGTTATTCTGAAAAAGTAAAAACTCTAATGTCTGAATATCCTAATGATCTATATATAATAATATGTATAACATTTAGATGAATTGCAGTTTTATTCAAAATTACTAATCTTTTACATTTTGAAAATGAAAAAAAAAAAAAAAAAAAAATCATTGATCAGAAAGGAATACAATAATGAAAATAAATTGAATGTTTGAATTTTTTTTCCTTGTTGGAATCATTTTACATGATCCGGTGAATGTTTCGAAATCAATAAATACGACATTATGAGAGTATGAATTCATAGAATATGCATTAAAATTTTAATAATATTTTTAATCGTTAAAAAGTTTTTAAAAAATTTGCAGAACATATATTTAAGCACCATTGGTCGTGTTAAGCAAAACTAAAAATACTCATTTTTTCTCCTTCAATTTTGGAAATTAGGAAAAGTTTTTTGCTTGTTGTTGTTACCCTTTATTTTTTTACTTAAAAATGGATGAGATACATTATTATATATATATATATATATATATATATATATGTGTGTGTGTGTGTGTGTGTGTGTGTGTGTGTGTGTGTGTGTATTAGAATATATATATATTCTATATTATTTATTAGAGTTTTTGCTCTTAAATTTAATAAGTTGTTAATATTTCTTTTTATTTTCTCGTGTTGGAAGTATAAAAAATATTGTAATCATCCGAAAGGTGGAACTCAAAATTATAACGAATCTCGTTGTTTCAAACCTTCCGAATCTAAAAAATCTATTTTTGAAATGTCTTTGTGAATGGGAGAACTTACAAACACTTAGGATTAAAATAAAGAAATTCGGTATATATTGTCTATTCCAATTTAGTAGATATCTATCAGATTTTAAAGGAAATTTATTTAGGGAAAAACTGCCTGATAGTTCGAATATCTATAAAATAAGGAGAGCTAAATGAATAAAATTTAGCATACAGAGTTTAACATCTGAAGTGTCCAATTTTGGACTCAAATCCGTAAAAGGATTCCTCATCTGCATATTTTTGCTTTCACATGCAGGTGAAAATTATTATTCACGGATAAATTTAGATGTATGAAATTCGATATGTGATAATAATTGTAGTTTTCTGAGTCAAATTTTTATTTTTCAGGAATTTAAATGTTTTTTTTGATTAAATGCTTACGATTGCTAAGGATAGTTAAATAGTACCCGCCACCGTCCCATGTATCAAACCCATCCCATTGTATCCATCCACGGGATACATTCATTAATCACGATACGACATTTACATTTAATTTTTGCTACTTAGAAAAGTTATTTGTAAAAAATTACATTGAGTTAAACAGCATATGGTACATATGCCGCATCAACCATTGTATATAATATATTTTATCTATGGTAATTACATAATGACTACTATTGACCCATGTTCCACATTCTTCCCATTGTATATATGATCTATCAGCAGGATACATTCATTGATTACGAAGTGATGTTATTTGTATGTTAAAGGAATTATTCATTAGAAATTACCCGGACTTAACCTTCTAAGACCATATGATGATGTCGTGTCCACGTTTCAACGGAAAGAAGGGTTAGCACTCCTAAAAATTCGATATCAGATGTGTGAATTCTAGCTGATATGAAGATGATATTCACTTGCACAGCCTTCTTTTTACATGCGGGCTCTTTCAGACACCTAACAGTTAGAACACAAAAGGCAGAACATCCATGCCCAAACCATGACTCGAACCCGGAGTACCCAGATCACGGAGAAAATGCGTTACCCCTAAGCCAGGACGTCGGCCATAGACCGTATAGTGTATCTGTCTCGTCAATCACTGTATATAATGTATTTTATCAATCACAAAATTCCCATCACTAGCCCATGTATCAGACAATTCTGTTCGAATATATGATACATCAGCGAGATACATTCATTGATTACGAAACGACGTTATGTGTACTACCCCCAGTTAGAAGAATTATTCATTTAAAATTACTTTTTCTTAACCATATAGTCCACCTGATTAATAGACAGTTATGAATAATATATTTGTTTCAATCAGTTGCGAAATACCCATCATCTATCCATGTACCTTACTCTTTCCATCCGATATATAATCTATCAGCGAGATACATCCAGCACAAATATAATATCATATAACCTATCTATTATATATAATTCCCATCTGCGTACTCGTGGTATCTTTTAAATGGACGTGAAAAGGGTTAAAATAAATGAGCATTTAAATTATTTTAATTTTAAGGAAAAGTGACCAGAAAAAGTATAACAATTTATATATTTCACGAAACCAATTGTTTTGTATGATAAAAAGTGTAAAGGTTGTGGCATCGCTCCAATCAAATAAATTTTTAAGTTATCGAATACAAAACAACCTATGTTAGTTGAATTATATAAATTATCAAAATATCATAAACAATCAATCCTAATTATCAAACAGTGAAAGAAATAACTTCTTCAAAATCTTTATTTTAATTGCATTTGATAATTTAATTATAAGAATTTTAAATATTTACTACTGCAGAATATTTTAATTTCCTTATTGGTTAGAAATTAATATCTCAAATTCAGAAGATTCTAATTTGGCGAGAATGTTTGCTCGCCAAGACTGAAAAAGAAACCCTATTTCACCGCCATGATTGGATTTTCAGATGAATCTTGAGAACTGCCAGCAGCGCAGGGAAGTAAAGTTTAGCGCCTTCGGACAGACAGAAGCGACCACCCTCCATTTTTTGCCCTAGAATTCTATCTGCAAACGTGGGAAACCATTTTTCTGGAATGCCGAAAACGAAATGCAAAAGTGCAGGCGAAGAGTTGAAAAACTGACATGCACTCAATTTTTTCCATCTTTTTTTAAAGGGGGGGGGCGAAATATATGGGTGGGAGATTGTTTTTTTGCATGCAACGGATAAAAGTTTCCTTCGTCCATTAGTTACCAAATTCATTTATTATGAAACGTTGTTTTTACCGAATATTTTACCAGAAATGCCGAAAGTTGCTCCGAGAATAATTTATGTTGGTAATTTCAAGTTTAAATTTCAAGACTAGTGGTCAGGGAAATGTTGAAAGCTATTTTGGGCAATGCTGTTCATGTAAAACGTAATACAGGACTATTATTCTTATGAAAGAATGCCATATATTTAACTAATAAATGCTAACTTTCAGTTTTTTTTAATATCTAAAATAGCAATTCATAAGATTTGTTAGAATTTTTTTTTTCAAATCTAATTTAGCATTCAAATAAAAAAAAATCTGTAAATTTCTCAGTTACAACGATTAATTCTATTGCTCAAGACGGATTTTATTTATGTGTAAATTATGAAATGTTGATAAAATTGTTTTAAACAGTAGTCAAACTCTACCTCATATTACAGATGGAAAATTAATTTGTTTTCTCAAAGAATATTTTAAAAAATATTGATTTGATAAAATCTGAATTTTTGAAATATAGTTTGACATAGAATAAAAAATTTATTTTGCTTAGAAAATGAGTTACGTTTTTAGAATGAATGAATTATTATTTGTTTAAGCTGTTGAAATGCATAGATTTTAACATGAATATTTAGTTTAATTAATTTTTGATTTACATGTGTTGAAAGCATTATTTGCAAACTTGAAATTAGTTAGTTCCAGAATAAATTAATCTAAAGATAATTTATTGTTGTTAATAATTCTTTAAAATCAGAGTTTTAAAGCAGTGAAAAAAATGGTATGCGTTTGTTGAAATATATTGTTTTTTCTTACATTTTTGCCAAAAATTTAATTGAATAATTTTTTTAAGCTAAGCAGTAAAACAATAATTTTAATTACAAATCCAAATAAATAGATAAAAAATATTTAAATATCTAGAATTCTAAAGAAGTCTAAACATTTTTAATAAATGTTTGAAGTAGAATTTAAAACTATATAATCATAGATTCTCTTCCAAAATTGTTTGCATTTTGCTTTACTGATAAAATAATAAGCTAATTTTGTTACGCATTTCATTTAATTTCTAACTAGTATTTCGCAAACTTCTGTGAAATAAATAAATGGATTTAGAATCACTTTTTCTAATTATAAAGAATTGAAAAACATCAAAAACTTATGCACAGTAAAAAACTCTTTTTATTATTTTAGCGCAATAAAAATATTTAAAAATATTCAATGAGAATTTTTAACGAAACTTAAAACAATATAATCATGAATTGCTTTTGAAAATATTTTCATTTTGTGATGATAAAAGTGTTACAAGTTAGTTTTGCTAATTATTTCATTTGAATTCTCATTAGTGCTTAATAAGCATATGAATCTTGCTTAAATAAATATATGAATCTTGCTTAAATAAACATATGAGTCTTGCTTAAAAAAACTTCTGAATCTAGAATGATTATTTTAAGAAAATTACAAAATTAATAAAGAAACATGAGAAATTCAAGCGCAATTAAAAATCTTTGCATTTTTACAAATGAATTTTAATTTTAATTAAAATAATATTTCAATCAAAACTTGTAACATTGCATTTTGTACTACTGATAAAATTTTACAGTTAACTTTGTTAATTAATTCGATTGAATTCTTATTAGTACTTAATAAATATATGAATCTTACATAAATAAATATATAAAAAGATATATGAATCTAGAATGATTATTTTAGAAAACAAACATTTGAAATTTAAGCACAATTAAAAATCTCTGCACTTTTGCATACGATTGTTAATTTCAATAAAATTACTATTCCAATGATAATAAGTTGAGGTTCGAAAATTTGGAGTTGAAGTAGCAATTCCAATGTAATGCAAATAGAAGATTTCAGTGATCTTAAACGAAGATTCGCAAAACTATTTCCTATCGGAATTTCAACAATTTGCGAGAACAAATCGAGACAAAGTAAAAAAAAAAAAAAAATCAAATCAATATTAAGAAAATGTGTTATGTATGTCGAATGCATGATTTAATCAAATAAGAAATGCAAAATCAATAAGAAATGGTTGTTCAAGGAACGTTTGAAAACACAAGCACACTCAAAAATGGTCGACACCTTTTTTTTATTATTATTCTTTCAGAGTCGTTTGGTGTGTGAACAAACGTGCGATAAACACATTTTGTCAGCGCCATTTTGTTTATGTCTTACGAGAAATCTTTCATCGTTCCATTGATTTATTGTTTGTGTATTCCTTTTGGAATATGGGGATGAGGGGGGGGCAGATATGGAGTAGGGCGGGTGCAGAGAAAACGACCGAATTTTCTTCCCACTTTGTCCGTTTAAGAATTGATTTATTTCGTTTTTTTGCCGATTGAATATAATGGATTTTGTGCATGTGTGGGTCTTTTATTAGTTCGGAATCCTTTAGGATAAGAAATTTATTTAAATACTCTATCCTTCCAGAACGTAAAATATGGATTTCTCTCCTATCTTTGATTTGTCGTATGATTTATCATGTAAATTAAGATGAACAAATATGGATTGAATTTAAAATGTTTAGAATAAGGCATCCCGCTATTTTATGTAATGAAAGATTATCGATGATAGAATAAATTTATTAGTTTTCATCATATGATTGGAGAAATGTTTTAATTTTTAAAAATCAGATTTAAGATAATTGCTAATTAAATAGGTTTGATTGTTAATTTGATACATTAAAAAATTTAGAATTAGAAAACCATTTTAATATTGAAAAATCTTATTTCAATATTAAGAATTTTTCTGAAGTATTAAAAACTAGAATTTATGTTAAACATTTAAAGTTTAATATTCTATAATTATGTCACGAAAAACAAATTACAATATAACTAAATTTAAATCTGGATTTTGATAGTTAATATCTAAATATACACTTATACAATATAGCTTTGTTTTTATTTTAATCAATTCGGGTTTTCATTAATTTCAAGGATTCAAACAATTTTAATTCTTCATTTTAAACAAAATTTTGCCAAACAATGTGATTGGCAAATTAAATATGTGTTTATATCAACAAATATGAAGGAAGTTATCTTTATTTGTAAGTTTCGATTTCTATTAACCGTTAAAAGAAGTTCTGAATTAAATTTTTAAATAGCAGGGCAGTTCGGGACTATTTTTCATATTAAAGAAACGATTTTTTTGCATTAATAAAATACGTTATTTTAGTATCTCTGTAGCTATTTGAAATTTTGTTTTACTTACCAAATATTGGACGTTACTGTTTGATTTCCTGGTACAATTGTTTATGCGCATATTAAATGGCTTCTGTTTAGTGAAAAATAACTTTTGCTTTACAATTTGGGTAAAAAAATAAATAAAAAAAATGTGAAGAAACGATGATGTGTTTTTCATATTTCTATGAGAAACATAATTCGAGTATGTTAAAAAAATAATTTTCTTTTTAAAAATAACAGAACTCCCTTGTCAACAGTTATTAGAATAAACAAAATATCTTTTATGCAAGAGGTTTTTACTCTTAAAAATAATAGAGTCATCAGATTAAGAATATCAATAAAAATTAATTTGCATAAAATATGTCAATAACAAAAAATGAATGAATAAAATAAATGCAGATAAATATGGAATATATCGTCTGCTTTTCCTTGTTTCATTTTTTAAAAATTGAGAATATTTTGAATAATATTACTTCAAATAATGTTTTTTCTTTAAATTTTTCCAACCATTTAAATAGTTAACATCAGCATTACTGTTGAATTGAGCGATTTGTTCAATGGACAATTTACTTTAAAAAAAATCAAAATCAGAAAATGAGTCTGAAAAATCAATCGGATAACATAAACGCAACGGATATTTGCTCATTCCTTTGTTTGTATTGCGAGTAAGCCTTTTTTTCTGATTTAACAATCAAATGATCCCAAAATCGATACTTATCCCTTCCGAAGCTGACAGTTTTGCAATAAGCATTCGCACATTTAAATCCTACGAAGAAAAATAACGTTAAAAAATATTACGAAGGCTCGGAGCCTTTTTTTATTATTAGTTCAAGAAAGCTAATATATCAGAAACACGCTTCAATAGTGGCAGTCCCGAGTAAGAAATTTTGCTTTTTCCTTCAATTTTTTTAAGGATTTTCCCTCCCCTTTGCTTTGCTTTTACCTCCATAAAGCACGTTAGGCATCAATAGCACCTGCTACGAGCATACCGAGGGTCTGACCAGCTGTTACGGTGCTGCTATGACGTCACAAGATGGCGACCGATGGAAGCTTGGTTGCGCGGAATGCAGTCCGAGGGAAACCGGTGTAAGTCGTGAAAGGATGAGGACTTGGAATTTATAAATGTCTCGAGTTTGTTTTAAAACAAACAGCAGGAAAGGCAGTTAAAGTTGGTTTTAAATGGAGTGGAGTTTTCGCTATAAAGAAAAATTTTATAATGGGGGGAGGGGGGTTGCTCGAAATTTAATAAATAAATAAATACATAAAACTTATGATCTCTCTCTATATACATTTATTTTCGTTTTGGTTTAAATTGAAATATCAGTTAAAAATTTTTTCATCGCTTTCGGAAATATTTTTTTAGCCAATTGCTTTATTGTAGTAATATTTTGAAGTTTCATTCTTACTTATTGTTACGATGCGGATAGTTCAAAAAGAGTTAAAAAAATATTTTATGATAGATATTATTTAAAAATTAAAAACAAAATAAGTAACAGAATTTGGAGCGGAAAAATATTTTTTTAATAAATTTTTTTAAAGCTTTTGTTATTATTATTTTTACTAGCCGCCTTTGGCGACCAGCTGGTTCGCCATGATTAATGTATTCTAAAATTTTCAATTGAGTCACATATTCATTAGCCTTGAAGTAATTCCTGGCATTGATTGGCCTGAAATTAATATTTTCTTTTAAATGATGGACGGAAAGTCCTAAAATAACACATTTTCCAGATAATATTCTTTAATTTTATAAATCGGTCAGTTTAAACTATTGGTTATGCTTCCAAAATATTAAAAATGTTTTTTTTCGGTGATGTTGCCCAAATATTATTTTTAAAAGAAAGCGAAAAGGGAAAAGAGTTATTGAATTAATAATACAGATATTGCAAACGATGATAGAAATATGCCATTAAGTCGGGATTTCAATGCATATCCTGTCTAAATTCAATCAGGTTTACCGTAAATAAAGAAGATTTGTTGAATTACTTATTTAGATATTGCAAACGATTATAGAACCTCTGCTTTGCATTTATTTTTTAGAAAATATCCCATTTTATATTTCTTTTATTTTATCGTCACATGCTAAAAGCTGCATTTCTTTAGATTTATTTTGCGATGATAGTTTTTTTTTGTTAATATGAACTTCCGTCATTGTTTTCTTTAATTTTATCCAGTCACATGCTAAAAAAACATAGTTAAATCTTTCTTTAAAAATAGAAGCTTCAGATATACATTAAAAATTGATACCATTTGGAAGCTAATTTTTTAATCTTTAAATGGATGTAAAAATCCTGTTTGTGCGATCATATTTTCGGAAGTTATAGCGGAAAAACTTCGAAATTTTGCTTAAATTTTAATTCAAATTTTAATTAAAAATTCGAAAAAAGGGCTCCGAGGTGCACATTCTCGACCTCCAAGGTAAACATGTACCAAATTTGGTAGCTGTAGGTCCAACGGTCTGGCCTGTAGTGCGCCAACACACACACGCACACACATTGAGCTTTATTATAAGTATAGATATAGATTTGGGTCCGTTGAGTTACAACAATTTATAATGCTTCAAATTTGTATTTTTATTTACCCATGTTAATATGAGCGGGATTTTATAATAGAATTTTTTTAATCTCAATGTGAAAAGAAAAAAATTAAAAAAAATATATATTCTTTATAGCGGCTTACAATTTTGAGAAAAAGTGGGAAGCTTAAAAATGAAAATGAAAATTTCAGGACCAACTTTTCATAATTATATTTAGTTCGCCCTAATTAGAAACACTTAAGATGTTGCTAAATTATATTTTTGTTCATTCTTATAATTTCTATAATTAGAGCAAAGTCACAAAAAAAGGGTTTATTTGAGAATTTAAGTGAAATTTCAAAATTAAATAATGCATAAAATGTTGAAAAGAAAACTTTTCTCTCTCTCTTTTTTAAATTTTGTAAAGTAGGGGCGAGAAGAGAGAGGAAAGGATATGTTCCCATTTAACAATAAGGTGAATTCCAGAATTGCTCATATCTTCCGCGTTTTACCCTTTAATGAGATTGAATCGACAAAAATTTGTGGTTTCTGGATACTGAAATGACAATACTTTTTTACTGCTTTAACTTTTGAGAGTGGATCACTATTGGATCTTGAATATTAATAAAAGGTTGAAAATGGTTAATATGTAACTATAAAAGAAGTAGCTGCGAATTTTGAATGATGAACAGGGATGCCATCTAACTATGGTATCCCTGTATTATTATTTACTATACAGGATAAAAGTGCAGGATAAAGGATAAGGATATTATAGAGCTATTAGTAAAGATTTAAAAAAATTATATAAATGAAAAAAATAAATAATTCTGAATGGGATACCGTTGATTCCTTTTGCGAATAATAAAGGATACTGATTCCTTTACTTCATTTTATAATAGAGGTAAAAGGGCCGTGGTGGCCTGGTGGTAAAGTCTCGGCTTCGGAACCGGAGGGTTTCAGGTTCGAGACTCGATTCCACCGAAGATCCGTTGTGTGAGGGGGTCTCTTGCACGTTAAATCTGTCAGGCCAAACGTCCTCCCGCTTGTGTGGAGTGGTGTGGAGAGAGGGGTGCCAGTTCAGGTGTCGTCCTCGTCATCTGATCATGGTTCAAAATCACGAGGTCCGTCCCAAAATAGCCCTCGTGTTGCTTTAAAACGGGACGTTAATATAACTAAACTAAAACCAAACATAATGGAGGTAAAGGAATTAGTATCCTTTATTTAATATTAGTATTCTTAATTCTTTATTAGTTATATATTTGTGACTAATAAAAGATAAAGGAAGTGGAATTTGTAGATGAAAACTAAATGTATGATTAAAAGAACAGTGAATGGGAAAGAGTTTTATTTTATAATGTTGTAACTAATAAAGGATACTAATTAGTTATCATCCTCTTGTGTATATATTTGTGCCTAGTAAAATATTAAGAATGAGGAATAGGCAGATGAGAATAAAAATATATTTAAAAGAATAGTGAATGAGACAGAGCATTATTTTATCCTGCTGTCCCTAATAAAGGATATCAATTCCTCCTCTTCCTTTTGAGCATATATTTTATTAGTAAATGGTTAAGAAAATGGAATTAACAAATGAAAATAAAATATATAGTTAAAAGAATAGTGAATGGGCTAGAGTATTATTTTATCCTGTTGTGACTAATAAAGGATACTTATTCATTTAATTTGTTTTGTGTGTGTATTCGATTAATAAATGATTAATTATGTGGAATTAGCAAATGAAAACATAATATATAATTAAAAGAATAACGAGTGGGATATAGCATTATTTTATTCTTTTGTTTCAAATAAAGTATACTAATTCCTCATTTTCCGTTTGTTCATGTATTAATGAGTAATAAATGATTAAAAAATGAAATTAGGAGATGATAATAAAACATATAATTAAAAGAAAAGTGAGTGGTTTAATTCTACTGTGAGTAATAAAAGATACAAATTCCTTTAATCTTCTTTTATTCATATATTAGAGAGTCCCATAAGTTTCTTTCCCATTTCTAATATAAAATGAATACACAATAGTTACTTTTTAGGGTGTTATTTATCTTGTTTTATAAGAAATCCTTTGCTCTATTACCTTCTTCCATCTCTCAAGAAGCCTCATTATGCCGTCTTTCCGAAATTGAATTTTCGCATGAAATAATCCTCGAGGTACGCTTTCATTTCGCTGATGCATTTACAGCTCTTATCTCGAAGATAATTTTTTAAGGACAGAAAAAAAGTTACAATCAGAAGGAGCCAGATCTGGTTGCGGTAAGACATTCCAATAAAACTGTAAGAGCTTCTCTTACGACTAATGCAGTAAGTGGTTTCCTGTTGTCACGATGAAAAACAAAGCCTCGTCGGTTCATTAATTCTGGTCGGTTTTTTTTAATATGGCTACTTTTAATTTTTCCAGTTGATGACATTATTGAGTAAAATTCAGTGTTTCACCTTGAGGAAGGAGCTCGTATAAAATTAAACCTTTCCAATCCCGCCAATTGGACAAAATAACTTTTTTGGCGAGTTGTTCTGGCTTTGCGACAGTTGAAGGCATATTGTCCTTACACCAAAAGCTTTTCCTATTCACATTTTCATGTAAAATCGAAGCTTTGCCTTCAGTGACAAGCCTCTTTCATAGCGACAACAGGAAGAAACTTTTGGGACACCTTAATATTTCTGACTAATAAAAGGTTAAGAAAATGAAATCAGCAGATAGAAATAAAATATATAATTAAAGGAATAGTGACTGTGATACAGGATTGTTTCATTAGAATTAATTCTTTAATGAATATTCAAGGATATAATTGTATCCACTTGCCTTACAAAAGAGTTAAAAATAGGTCGGCATCTTAAACTTAAACTTAGCTTAAATCATTGCGACTCGAGGAAGAAACTTTTGGGAAACCCTAATATTTCTGACTAATAAAAGGTTAAGAAAATGAAATCAGCAGATGGAAATAAAATGTATAATTATAGGAATAGTCAATGTGATACAGGATTGTTTTAGTAGAATAAATTCTTTAATGAATATTCAGGGATATAATTGTATCCAATTGCCTTACAAAAGGGTTAAAAAGAAGTCGGCATCTTAAAAATGTACTCTTCCCTTGACATTCAGCCCTGAATGCTCACCATCTGATTTCCCCATTCATAACCAACTCATCGCACAGCTTTGCGTGTTTATTTAAAGGCCATCTAATTAAGTCAGAACCACACGCGTGGCAGCACGCGTCACCGTGTAAAAAACAACAATAACCCATCCTTCCAAACAAATAATAAAATCCGACTTTTTCTCCCTGGGCGGCAACTCCACTGCCAAGACAGGTGCAGCTGCCAATCAAATAGTCACAACTCGGCACAGGTGCAGAGCCGCTGCAGCTGAGCTCGAGCCCGTGCCAAAAGCGGCGTGCACCTGCCCCGATGGGATGACTCAGCTCGTATCGCTTTCTACTTACTCCACTACCTTTTGTTTTAATGCCTGGTTAGTAAGGTGCTCGCTGTGTAAGGAGATTGCTTTGCTTCGTTTGTGTGTGTTCGTCTCCTACCCAACCCCCTTCTCACTCCCACTCCACAAAATTGCACCTGCACGCCGGTAAATAAATAAATAAAACCGTTTTGGAGTTGAATGTTTAATTCGGGTGACTGATTGGCTTAGGCTTAGGAGGAAGAATTACGTGAGTAGAATTGGCAGCGGAAAAGAATCGTCTGCTTGGTAAAAACTTTTTAAAAAATCCTTTTGTTATGTTTTTTTTATTTGTAATAGACGATATTCTTTTTTTTTCTTTCATTTTTTAATGTGAAGAATAAAAAAAAGAATGGAATATGCGGAAATGAAATAGAAAAGAACAAAAAGGTTATGCTGAAATATATAAAAGATCTTTATTTTTATTATTATATTGATGGGCTGCACTTTAATGGTTTCACTATAGTTTATTGGTGTAAAGGTTAAAAAAAATATCCTACGACAAAAATTATTTCTGTTAATGACAAACTACTTTTTGTCTACTATTTCCTTGAAATTAGTTTAATTATTTTTTAATTGAGTTTATTGGAGGAACATTTCAAAAGAAGATAAACTGGTCAAAGATTCGGTGCAAGACTGGTAAAATAAAATGGTTTTTCAGTGAGCGATTGATTTAATAAATTAAATAAACTTTAGTTGGCCCCCCAAAAGATTGTAAATATAAGAAAAGAAAAGGAAGTATTGTGATTTTTCTAAACTCATTTTGGGATATTCGACAATCTAGTTATCAAAAAATGTATCCCAGAAATATATTAACGCATTGTGTACTCAGAAAAAAACTACTTAAAAAGTTTCATATATTATCTGATAATATTACTATTGTTGTAATATATTATTTTATCCGAAATGCAAAAATGGATAAAACTCTCATAATTTATTTCTTGTTGTGGTGTAAAAACATTTATATTAACTAATCAGAGTCATATGTATAAATTTTACATGGAGTTTAACACAAAATGGAATATTTTGTTATTTCCATAACATTAATTGTAATTTAAAAAAAATCATTAAATTAAAGTTATCAGTAATAATAAAAAGACTGGCTCATATTATCCAATAGGAAGGAATACGCATAATATTGTACTTTACTTTATCTACTTATTGTATCTACTTTAGAAAATAAAAATAGAAAGAAGTTGGTCCTTTTATTTTTGCATTTTCTTTTACCATATGTTTGTAATAATTAAAATATTAGACTATTAAAAATTTCTAATTTTTATCCATTTCCTAATCATAAAAAATTCAAAATTATATTCCGATGTTAATATTTATTGGTTGAGGAGCTCGTTAAACTTGTTATGATATGAAATATCTATTTAAGTATGAAAATAACTATGGAATTAGAATATTTATTGCAAAAATGAATAAATAAATAAATAAATTCAAAACTAAAATGATGTGAACTTCTTGAAATTATGTATTGTTTGGTTTGCAATTAATTTTCATTTATGGATTTATAGAACTTCCAAGAGTCTCAGAAAAATACATTTTGAAATCTTATCTTTTCTCTTTCGTGATCTGATTTCTCAAAAAATTAAAGCCCTAGACATATGAAATTTGGTGCTTGATTATTATTACACTAAAATTGTATGTTTCTGTAAAATTTTGAATAGAATCTGCCTTTCTACGTAGATTCGAAGATCTGGACTCAGAAACGTAAAACCCTATTTGTGCAATATGCGCAAAAACATTGTTAAAATATCTCAACATATATATTTACCGACATTTATAACATCAAAAAAACGGTGAGAGGTATCGTACAATACCTTATGTAATTATGGATGCTTTATGAATGAAATTTAGTGTACGGTTTTTTCATCCATAAATCCATAAGACATCTTCTGGTCTATATATTTATGCGTATATCAAATTTTTGGATCAAATTCATCAACGTATAGAACGTATTAGTATATATAGTTAAGAAGCTTTATGGATGAAATTTAAAATGTGTTTTTATCTCTAGATTTATATCCAATTTTAGATCAAATTCTTCAGCTCATGGAACGCATCCTTTTCTGCATAGTAAGAAAGCTTTAAAGATAAAATGTAGAATATGGATTTACCATAAGATCTGTATCAAATTATAGATCTAATCCATTAAAATACTGAATGCCTACCAATCTATAAACTAGGGAAGCTTTATGGACGAAATTTAATATATGGTTTTATTAATAGATGCTACGATTTTTGGATCAAAATCTCCAATACATTGAACGCCTTCCGGTCTGCATGTTAGAAGGACTTAAGAATATAATTTTGTCACTAGATCTATATTAAATGTTCTATCAACGCATTGGACACTTCCATGTCTACATATTATGGAAGCTTCATGGATGAAATTTAAAATATACTTGACTTTATCAATAGATCCGTATATTATTTTGGATTAAATTCGTCTCTGTCCATAAATCAGGAGAGCTTTATGGATGAAATTTAGAGCATGATTTTATCATTAGGTCAGTATTAAATTTTGAATGAAGTCTATCAATGAAGTGAAAGTTTCGAGATCTACACATTCAAGTGTACATGAAGTGCGCCACAACAATTTCATGAAGGTTGCGTTTTAATTTCTTTGCATAATTCTAGGTCACCAATTTAACTATTGGCGATAGCGGGAACCTAACTCACAATTTTAGGTTCATTGCCAGATAACATGACTACAAGACAAAAGTGATTACTCAGTATTGAGGTTGTTATCTAGCTTAATGAGTTTCCATTGCATACGTACCTACAAAAAAGTAGTGCAGATTTCCAGAGTAGTGAAATTTGGCAGATGGTCTTATCATAAAATTTGCAGATCTACAATAAATTTTATATCATGTAACTTCATCGAAAATAAAAAAGTTTTAAATTCCATATTCTTTTATTTTTAGTATTGCTTTAAAGATAATCACAAAATGAGTAGTATTCAATCAGCATATACGAAAATCAGAAGAAAAATGTTTCTCATTGGCTAGTATATTTAGATGTCGTTAAATATTTTATTTTGTTTATTCTCAATGGTACAATTCGTTCAAATTCAAATGAAAAACGATAAACGCCACTACGGGTTTTAAAACAAAACATTGTGGAATGTGGATATAGTGGAAAAATATATTATACGCCGTAGCAACTTATCTTTGATTAAACATTGAAAAAAAATCCTATCTGCAATCTGAAATCTATCTAAGTTATTATCTCCCAACACAAATGGTTGATGTTACAAATAGTAAAATTAAACCTTAGAAATCACTTTCCAGTCGTCACTTCTAAGATATTGCAGTTATCGAAACACTTTAAATACAAAGTAATTCGTTTTAATGATGCTCCGATGATATAGTTTCCACGGAAAGAGAGTGCCATAGCTTCTGACAATAAACCCCCTGTGAACCAAGAAGGCAGAAGTCTGGCTTCCAGCTCATATAAAGATGGCACACACATTCGCTTTCAGAATCGCTTTTTACAGAACATATTTACAATCTTCATAGATAGAATACAGATAAAGAATAACGATGCTTTAACCAGGCTCGAACCAAGAACGCCCAGATTACCGGGAAGATGTGCTCTACCCATGCAAGGACTCTGGCTAATGAGGTGCTAAATTGGCTAATTGATTCATCTATTTTCAATATTAAGAAAGTGGGAGAGGTAGTAAAATTCCAAGCCCCCAACATTTCCACCCCCTTTGGGCTGCATGGGCCTTTTACGAACTCACCCGAGATTTTTACTATTCTTATAACATATTTTAAGCCAGTTAAAATCCAATTAAAATTAGCTATCCTGCTTACAAGAAATTACTGGCAAAGTATTATACGCACGCACATAAACGGTCGCGTGCGTTTACCTTCCCATATATACACCCCCACAAACAAATGTTTGAAAGAAGAGGGGTTTAAGTTCTAGGAACTCCGATCGGTGAAGAACTGAAAACACTTCGTCAATGTCTTCTCATGAGAACCGTTGCAATAGATAATCTTCCTATAGGGTTTTGAGTTTTATTTAGTTTTTTGGCGCAAGAGCCATCTTTGGTTATACTGCACTAATCAGAAGGTAAAAGTAGAAAAGATGTCTTTTAAAAGATCTCATTTGTTAAAAAAAAACACACAGATATGACAAGGTAAAGCTGTGTAAAATTGATGTAAAGACTTTTTATCTTTTTATCTTCTTCTAGGAATGCCTAAAATAAGTATGTATTTTACCTTATCTCGTAATGTTAGGTCTTTTTTCTTCAGGTGCTTACACCAAATTACTTCGCAAATCAGGATTCGCACTCTCAATTTTAAGTTTTATTACAATGCTTTGCCGCAAACTTGCATACTCTCCAGATTTATTTCCATTTGAATATTACTTCTTTCTGTTCATAAAAAATTATCTTCGCTATAAGAACTACAAATCCATCAGCGAAATAAAAGCCCACCTTTGAGTATTATTTCTTGTCCAAAACATAACAATTTTGGAAAGAAAGCATAATGTGGCTTCCTGAGCGATGGAAGAAAGTAATAGAGTAAAAGTATTCTTATATAACAAAATAAATGTCTTAAGCAATAAATGTTGTGTATTCGTTTCATATTAGTGCTCCATATTTTTACCATCTGCTTGGCGCAGAATGGCCAAATATGGCTCTTGCGCCAAAAAACCCGAACAAACCACCCAACCAGCCAACCAAACCTATCGTTTCATATTAGAAATAGGAACGAAGCTTATGGGAAAAAATATTTGAAATTATTAACTTTAGAAATGACATCATTTAACTGAATCCGTTTGAATGCTTAACTGAATTACACAAGTGAGCACACAACTTAACACTCGTACTTTAACAAACAGAAAAGAGCGATTTCTATAGAAATGAGTCAAAGCTGTAGAATTCGAAATAAATGTGAAAACTGAGCTTGTTCAAATTCAGGTTGCAGTTAAGCAAATATTGCGAAGCGATTTTAAAAGCAGGTGTTCTCTGTACCTTTCTTTCGTGTTATGTTCTATAAAATGTTTTCATTTTCTAAAAATAAGACACAAAGAAATCAGCGGGTATTTTTTAAAGAAAATATGGGCAATTCTTGAGTAAATAAAAAGTAGCTCAGCAAAAATATTTCTTATATAATATAAAGATTTACATTACATAATGATGAATTCACTTCCGATATATTTGTTTTATTTTAAATTAATTTTCAACGATTAAAATAATTTCTAAAATTTTTACTTTCATGCAATCGTTTTTTATTGTTCGATTAATTAAGTTTTTATTCGCATTTTTTTCTTCAGATTTCTTTGTGAACTTAAAATAAGAAAGTTTTAAAACGATGAAATTTCAAGCAAGCAATTGCAGTTGTTGAATTAATTACTCTGAATTAAAATTTTAACTTGAAAATTTATGTACTAAAAGGGTTATTCTACATTCTTTTAAATTGATTTAAAATGGTCACAATTAAAAATTCGTGTCCATTTAATTATGCGATTTATTTGAATCTATTGAATTCATTATTTTAGTTACCTATTTGAATCAATAAACGCAATTATCCTCTCATGGCGCTTATCTATCATCATCAATTGTAAATAAGGAGAATATCGTGAATAATAAAAAATATTATTCTATTTACCAATTTAAACGGTAAGCGTAATTATCCACGCAAGACGTTTGTCCGTTATCATCAGTCGCGAATATTGGGGGAGCAACGTGAATAATATCAAAACATTATCCGATTTACCTACTTAAACGTAACTATCCGCGCACGTTTGCCCATTATCATCAGTCGCGAATGTTAAGGGAACAACGTGAATAATAACAAAATATTATTCTATTTACCTTCTTGTATACAGCTGACCCCCCCACCAACAATGAACGTAGCAGTATCGACAGGTATTCTGTTTACCTATTTAAACAGTAAGCGTGACTATTCGTACACGACGTTTGCCCGTTATCATCAACCCCGAATAATAAGGGAACATCGTAGTGAGCGCGTTATTCCGCTGATATCTAATTATCACCAGCAGTAATGTGCCCATAATACTATATAATAACAGATTATCGCAATGAGTTTGTTTTTCTACGACTGCTGATCACGACGAATTATTTCGCTTAGAAATGCAAATAAGTTTTTAAAAAGTTTCCAAATTTCACTTATTTTAACAGTAGCATGGAATAATCTGCATTACAATTTGTTTGCACATTATAAAATGAATGAAACATGCAAATGAAACTAGGTATTTTTTATATTTCTTTTATTATTTATCATGAAAGATTCCAACAATTTAATCATAATTTAACACAATGAGCACACAAGATTCCAACAATAATAATAATTATGAGTATTACGACAATGTCAAAATACTCGTAATAGGCATTTAGATTTTAAAAACATTTTTGCTATGAAAAAAAAAAGATCTATGTTTTTATAAATAGATGAAACACATAAAACACATTTTCATTTATTAAAAAAAGATTTTCTTCCGATTTTGTAAAGCATTCCGGAAGACGAAAAAAAGACAAATGACACCGCCGACACTTCCAAAACGATTTCGCACCCCATCACGTGACCCCTCAACAGTACATACATCACCTCTCGCGAACCCATCTCAGGCACACAGAAACCTCCAACACCGCCCTATCTAAACATCCGAAACGATCTTAATTATCTCCGAGAGCCCATTTATCGCCAAGTGCTAACACCATCGCGCCAAAAGAAACAAAAAATAAATAACAACTTGGCGAGGGGATGGGAAAAAAAATTCCACCCCAATGGAAAAACACTTTACTTCTTTAGACCAAAGGATTCAGCTGCGCCAAACTATGGAGAGAGAAAGAAAGAGAGAGAGAGAGAGAGAGAATTTCTCCAAACGTTGATGATGGCGGAACGTTCTCAGGATGCTGGGGAGGAAAAGAAAACTGGAAAAGAGAAGGGGGGGCTCTGAAATGGGGAGGGGGGGAGAAAAGTATGTACCGCCTGTGTGGGGTGGCATTTATTCATCAAGACTGCGTCGGCCCATCTGGTGTATTTCCACAGGAGAGTGCCAGCTGGGAGCGTGTCGCTAGGACCCCCACCCCACCAGTTATGTCGTCCCCCCCCAGGCATCGTCATTGTTGGATCCCCTTTTCCTTCACTCCTTGTTCCTTTTATTAATCCTTTTTTTACATTGCCTGGCGCCATCTAGTGCCGAACTGCAGAATGATTGCTGGTTAAGAAAAAGATTGGTTTGCTATTTTTGGCAGTGTATCACCACAAATGCATTGGAAACTGATTTTTTTAATTACTTTTTGAAAAATGTAATTAATTGGATTTAAAATTGTAATTGATTGAATTAAGATATTTCTTTCCTTTTGATGTATTTTTTGCCTGTTTGATAGTGCAATTCTCATATTTCTATATACATCTGTTAGATTGTATCAGATTATCTAAATTAAGTAATAAATTTCCTGTGGGAGAAAAAATAATAATTAAAATATTTTGTATTTGATGTTGATGGGGAAAAAGTGCTCCTAAATTATTCAAAAGTATCTTTCAAATCTGTATGATTTATAACTTCAGCAGCGTGATTGTTTTTAACAAAATGTATAATGAGATCAAATGAAACAAAATATCTATCCAGTATGTTCACCACATCATCACATGCTTTTTTTTTTTTTTTTTTTTGTAAAAATCTTACATGTTTATTAAATATTTTTTGAAATTCCTTAATAAAAGGTTGCAGTCAGTTAATATGAAATTACTGAAATATAAACTTTTTTCTTTTTTAATATGTTATAATGATTGGAGTTATGAGTTTATAGGGATATGATATAAATAAAGCAAATATTATTTACTTTCAAATATGTAAATTAATTTTAAAAATTTGAATTTACGAATTTTCATAAATTTTACTTAATTATTAAGATTTTTTCTTTTTAAATCTTACAGCTACAAATGATAGTTTAAATCAATAACTCCGTTAAAACATATTTCAAAACCAAAAGAAAGTTTTGAAGTTTATACATTTTCTTAAATTCAGTGTAAAACAAAAGTTTTTATGTGTTAAAAACTTCTGCATTGACTTTAACAGCACACACCTACAAACGCATCAGAATTCTTTAGCGACAGCACTCATCCCCATCCATCAAAAACGAAACTAAAACCGATTTGGTCGCCAAACAGTTAAAATCCATCGCCAATCTTGGCGAGAGTGGAGCCTCCAGTAAACCTAAAACAGTTCGCTGATCTCCGTTTCCTCAGTTCATCTGCTGTGTCAGCAGAGTGGGGTGGTTCGAAGTGACGCTCTCTTGCAGCTGCTCTTGCTCTTCTCAGCGGAATCGCTCTCCATCCTCTCTCTCTTTCTCTCCCCTGGCTCTCTTTGGGTAGACGATCCCCGATGATCTTATGCGAAGGTAAATAGAATATTCTTTCATGCATTGAGGGTGACTCGTTTAGAATGGTTTGTGAATTGGTTACTTAGAAAGTATTTTGTAATGAAAATAAATGCAACATATAGCAAGTCGTGTAGATTTCTAATACATCGCTATGATTTAGTTCCATTTCTGATAATATGCTAAAATATGTAAAAGACTGCTTTTTTTATTTTAAATCCTAAGTTTGAGATATTGAAAAAATAATTTATTAAACTTATAGATTATTGAAATCGGTTGAACTAAGATATAATTTTGTTGACATGATTTCATTTGAATATATTTTTAATTTTTATGTATAGATTGAATATGGTCAAGTTATTTTTGAAGCAAAATTAATTACCTATAATTAATTAAACATCATAATTTATGAGAATTACAATAGAACCATTAACAATTATTGTTATTTTCATATCAATCAAAACAATTTTCACAGAACTTTAATGTATTATATTTAAATATATTTGATTCATATTCGATACGAGTTACATTTTTGCCTTGCTCTTTTAAAAACTTTGATTTCATTAAAAATGTTAAAACCTTGAACGAAACATTAGTATATGTGATTATTCTTATTTATATTAAAGAAAGTCATTTTTGAATAATGAAGTTTTTAGGAATTATCATCAGAAGACAGTTTCATAATTCTTTAACTGAGAGCTAACTGAAAGATTTAAAGTTTAATACGAAAGATTTCTAACTGAAAAATTTAAAGTGTAATATTAAATTGGATGTACCATTAATTTTCACGAATGAATTGGTTATTTTTTATTTGTCTTATTTTCATTAAATTATACTATTGAAAAAATTATGTTCAATTTGAGTTTGCAAAGATGAAATAATCCATTATTTACGTTATACAGAAAAAGATGTTTTTATCTTTTATTATTTTAAAAATTTGCTTTTTCCCTCAACTTATTATAAAATCCAAAACGTATAAATATTAGAGTTTTTAAAATAATTGAATAAATATCATATATTAATCTGTTTCTTAAAATGAAATGTATTATATCATTGTAAAATGTTGTTCTTTGTACCTTAATTAGACTTCGACTTCTTAAAGAAGTATATAAAATGCAAATAACAAATAAATAAATAATAAATTAAAAAAAAATAAGTAAATAAATTACAAAAGGATTTCAATTGTCATTGAACGATAATATAAAAATAGTACAGATACTTGCTTGAATGTGATCATTTGATTCTACAAGAGCTTCTACTAGGATTTAAATAAACATAAACAACATAAAACTTTTTATTTTCTAAAATTAATTTTTGTAATATGAAAAAATGGGGCTATTGATGAATATCTTTTATCCTCACTTTTTCATTATCTGTTTTTAGAACGCTCGGAAAGCAGACGATTTTTTCTGAATTTCTCGTTCAATAGAGATAAATAAAATTTTTAAATTAAATTATTATTAGATGAATTGTTTGTTGCTAGTGTATCGTGATCGTCAATCTTTACGTCGTGTTTCTTTTACGATTTTTAAAAATCAAGATAAATATTAGTTTTTAAATAAACTTATGTCCAAAAATCCTTGTTGATAAGAAACATATCATATCAAGCATGTGTCAAAATTAAATTAGAATTTGTTTGAGAAATAAAACATAATGTGATTAATTTAGCAAAAAAATTCTTTTTCCAAATAAAATTCGTATAAAAAAATCCGGATGAAAATAAAATCTTTTATGCAAAAGATTAAAGTGAAGTCTTTATCAAGAAAATATAAAGAATTTTAAAATGTTCAAACGAAAATATTTATTTAGGAAATTCTATTTGAAATAGTCATACATAATTAATTGTCAATACTTTTTCTTTTGCGAAATTTTAAGGGGAAAATGAACTTTAAAACCGACGATTTAAACTTCTATATATGTTATATCTCACTATTTAATATAGTAATACATAAAATATTATGTAACTGCAAATTTCATTTGTTTAGATACGATATGTTAATCATATTATGTACTGAAATCTCAAGATAACTCATGATTTTGAAATTCAAGATTGTAGCTTAACATGTCGAATCAAATCTTACTCCATTAGCATGCTTCGACTGACCAAATAAAATGAAAAGCTAAATACGACCAGTCAAAAGGCTTAGATTCGTTAGAATTTTGGATTTTTTTGCTACATTTTTAATACTTTCTGATTAATTTAAAATTTTAAGTTAACCTCAAAAGATCTCTTCTCCATGCAGCCGCTAAAGCGACCATGTTAAATTAAATTACCATCACTGCTTCTGTAGCTTTAAACAGAAATTCTCTTTCATGGTATCCAAGTTAAATAGAAGAGCCATAATCTATAAATTATTCTGATTCTTATCAGTGGTGCCAAATGTATTCAAATATTAGCATGTGAAATTAAGTATGCCCCTGTATTTTTATTTTATGTTCATAGAATTAAAAGCAGACGAATCAAAAGGTTTAAATAAAATTCCCCAAACTGGAATCAATTCATGCTAGCATTGCAAACATGAAATAACTTTACAAACCAATTTATTCTGAAATCCATTCCAAAAAGTGCAGATAGATTTAAACAGCAGTATAGAGTTAAATTCCAACTTAAACCAATATAAAGTTGTATGGTTTCTTATTTTCCCTCCAATTACATGTATTTCTAAGATATAGATTTAAAATTTAAAAATGAAAGAAATAATAAATATCAATTAAATATTTCAACCTTTTACTGGATCAAATATAATCAAAATTCTTTTAAATGATTTTTTAAAATTATTACTTAATAAAATGAGACTAGTTTTATATATATTCTTAGGTTTGTTAATATGATAAAAAGTTGATTTTTGGCTGAAATATCAAATAGTTTTTATCCAACGTTGTTAATTTCTGCACATTCTTCTTTATAAATTTAAGAATCTTCTTTATAAAAGGAATTGAAAATATAAAACAGTTTGTATTTTGTTTCTATGTTCATTCTTTGGGAAGATGCGTTGACTATTTAATTTGCATAACGCAAATTTTAATGTTAATTTACATTTTAAAATTATTTCTTAAATTCTACATTCTTTTGGGGAAATTTTCTAATGGAAAAACTCATAAAATAAATTTTATTCATATTTTTCCTTTAAATTTTATATGATAATTAATTAGAATCATGTTTTGCAATTTCTGAACAATTGAATAAGCAGTCTTCACATTTTCAAATATTCTATAATCGTTTTAATGCTTCAAAATAAAAAACAGAAAACTTATTTCATATTATTAATAAATAGAACATCTATACAAAAAAGTTTTGAAAGAACTACTGCTTATTTTTAGTGCAGGAAAAATAATGTATTTCTTAATATATCTGAAAAGTTTTGAACAAACCATTTTATAAATTTCCGAAATAGAATATTTTTATTTTAGATCTCTATTCTAGTAAAAATATCCTAATTGTTTAAATTGCTTCCTAAGAAAATTTTTGGCATTTATTTAGTATACTTTAGTTTCATATGATTTTTTTTTTAAATCCACTTTATACAAAAATTTAATAATCTATCTATTTTACAGTATTTTCAAAAACTTGATCCTAAATTTAATCATATATTTTAATATCTGTGTATTTTCCAATATCTCTCATATAATGAAACAGTCTTACATTCTGTCGATTCTTCATTTAACCTCCACTACATCGCTCATGAATGCAGCCATGACTAGCATCTCTTTGATAAGTGATATTCATCAGACTATGAATATCACTCATTGAATAAACGTCTCTTATTACTACAAATCTGATCTATGTAGAGGATATTCAAGTGTTAATATTAATATGATGTCATTATCAAAAGGGGCATTCAAATTTCAGTCGGTTTCAAACTATCATTTGTGAACACTTAAGTAATTATTTCTGTACAACTAAAATGCAAGAATCGAGATAATCGATTGTGCTAACGAATAAATAAAAAACAAATAATGAAACTACGTGTAATTTATAGAAACTTGAAATAACTTAGAGCTGTCGTCATGGCAACATATGATAAAACCGTCTGTTGCTATTGAAAGTTTATGATTTATTATTGGCTGATAGTCGTATTTAAAAAACAATTTGGAAGTACCAGAATTGGGAATATCATCTTACTAAATATATGTTGTAAATTATTTTTGGATATGTAATACTTTTTGATAGATTCTAACAAGTGAAAAAGAAAGAAAAGAATGTTTAATTTAAAACGATTCGCGAGCGATTTCTTTACGATAAAAATCGACACAGTAGGCGTATATCTTCTAATAAATAAAAGAAAATTATAAGCATGGCAGGTGATCCCAGCTTACTTGAAAATGTAAGAATAACAAAATTTGATTGACGATGAAATAGATAAAAAAAACTGTAGCTGCTGGGCAAATAATAAAAAATAGGGGATAATTATTAAGAATATTTATGGAAGAAAAAGAATCGTAGTAGTATTAAAGGAATTAATTAAATTTCATGACATTTATTTTACATTTATGTGTATGAAAATATATTATGCAAACAATATTTTCCAGCAAATGTAATCCCGTCAGTACCGCTACGAGATATGATTTCCTGAGATTTTTCTTAAACTTAACTTTAAAGAATGTCTAAAAATTAACGCAAGGTTTAATTTGTCACCAATCATGCTGTAAAGTTTGGCATCCCTATTAAAAAAACCCTCTGACAGCTGATAATTTAGGGTTAGTAAAAATGGAGCGTTAACGATAGAACAATGTGTTTTCATTGTTGAACAATATTTAAAAAAGAATTACTGTCTAGCTGCCACAATGAGAAAATTTGAGAATTTAGCTTCCTAGATCGTGTGATTTGACTTTATTAGATTTTTTAATGGAGTTTTTAAAAATTAGTCAATGCAAATAAACCCACAAATACAGGTGCATCGAAGGAGGAAATTCAACGCTGCATCAACATAATTCAGCCATATTTAAGCAAAAGAGAACTATATGCCTGCAAAGCTTTGGAAATCATTTGCCTTAGGTGCTATTCCATACTTAAACCTATCTTGTATACTTTATTATTAAATAAAAATGTAACAATTAAAAGAAAAAAAAGATTTTTTTTATTTAATTCAAATCTTGCCTTTAAACGTTGCTCTATCGTTTATCACTCCATGTTGACAACACTTAATTGCACGAATGACGACATAATAAAATCTTGTATTGATTTTAGAAATTTTTTTAGTATCTTAGATTAAAATTATATTGGGTAAAAATCTCATTGCTTTATTTAGTTTAGGTATATAAACGTCCCGTTTTTGTGCAACATAGAACTATTTGAGGACACACCTCGTAATTTTAAACTACAGTCAGATGACGAGGACGATACCTGGGCTGCTACGCCCTCTCCACATTTTACTAGCTAGAGAAAGTTTGGCTTGACGGATTTAACGTGCAACAGGTCCCCCTACACGAAGGTTCTTCGGGTGAATCAGGTCTCGGATCTGAAGCCCTACCTCTCTCAAGCTGAGACCTCACCACCAGGCTACGGCGATCCATCATTGTTTAAAAATATAAATCATTTACGGATGTTTGGTTTGTTTGCATCAAAATATTAGATGTTTTTGATTAAGATTTGAATCGGAAACCTTCCTACCCTTGCTATATTGTACTAAGAAAGTCAAATATTATATAATGTTTAATATATATTAAGGCAAAGTAATGTTAAAACAATCAACAATTTTACATTTTAAACTCTGGAATGGAAAAATAGAGTGATGATCCATCCTTTCCTGAAACTGAAATCTTGCCACGCTTGAGAGAGCTCTCATCTTCCAGTTGCGCTGTCTACAGACCTTGAGACAGACTTGACAGCAAGGCGCCGTTCTGACATTTCTAGTTCTGGAGGCATTTTTCAAAATATATAAGTTAAATTAACCCCAATTGTGAGCTAGATCAATAAAAAATAGTCAGGTCAGGTTCAGTTATTTAAAAATTATTAATGGTTCATTTGTAAGAAATTATTTGGAACTGTAAAAGAGTCAAAGAGAAATTAGCGCTTAAACCATTTTTAAACTCTTCAATTACAGATTTCAAATAACATATTAGCTTATTAATAAAACTATTTTAAGATAATTTGTTTCGCTTTCGAGTTCATATATTGCTTCAAAATGGAACAATTTTAAACAGATGTCAAATTGGCTTCATATTTTTACTGACGAATCACAACAATATTGTTTTCTTGTTATAAAAAAACTGAATTGAAGGAAAAATGGGCACAATTCATAAAAATAATTTAGAATTGTATGAACATTAAAAAAACGATATAAAATTCAGTAAACTTCGTAGAAATTATGTTTTGATCAATTTGTGATAGCGCCATTTTTGATTAATTTGTGCAATTTTTGCAATTTTTATACAAAAGATTAGAACGAAGTCTTTATCAAGAAATTTACATTCATAATAAAGAATTTTAAAATGTTCAAACGAAAACATTTTTTAAGGAAATTCTTCTTTAAAATAATAATACATGATTAGTTGTCAACAAGTTTTCAAGTTCTGCGAAAATTTAAAGGGAAAATTCGTAGAATTTATGTCAGTGACTGTGCAATTAATTGTTGCTATTTTAAAATTAATTTAGAATTCTATGATCACTTAATAAAAAAATTTAAAATTCAATAATTTTAGTAGAAATTATGTTTGTGATTGCATTACAAGGGGCTAATATAGTAAAATTATCCTTAATACAACAAAAAAATCAACATATTTAGATGCATTTATGAACAGTTTTATGTTTGAATAATAATAATTCTCTGATTGGAAGAGACTGACTATTCGAGCACTGTTGTGTGACATAAACACCCGGATCTGGGAGGAACTGTCTTCAACTATTGGAGAAATCGACCAGAATTTCGATTTTCCGCAAACTTGTCCGCCATTCAATTAATTGACCAACGAATTCTAACACCGGAGGTGTGGGAGCCTGGACACTTGACCACCTGAACGGCCGGTTGCAGCCGGTATTATGTGTGGGGGCACCGAGAGATATCGACTGTTTGTCTCGATACAAAGGGTTGCGGTGGGGATTATGAACTATCTCTCTCTCTTGCTAATTTATCGTTTGCAGGCGTTGCACAAAAATGATTTTTTTATTTGTTTGTTTTATAGAAATGGAAATGGTGTGTTTCCAATATTATGAAGAAAAATAATTTAAATTCTTTCTGGTATGTTTCAAAAGTTTTGCTGTTGAAATGGGAAGGTTTATTGGGTTTTTTGGATATGAATAACTGGAAATCAATTGTTATTTTTCCTTTAATTGCGCGTTTTATTTATTTAAATGTAAATAATTTTTACGTTAGCTTTTTTCTACTTTCTGATTCTTTGAATGCAGAAATAATAATTTAAAATGAAATAGCACAATTTTTACAGTAATTTTAAAATAAAATGATAATAAAATATCCATTTGTAGTGAATTGTTATTTCTTAATTTGATAATTATCGAAGATGTATCATCCATGTTTTTTCCAAAATATACATATCCATTCAGCTATTTCTGAAACTGTCAAAAAGAAATTTTTGTTGATTTGAGAAATTTTGTTGAAGACAGTTAAAAAAAAAATCGTATGCTATATTCATTTACAAATTTGTTTGAAAATACTTATAATTTCCCATATTTTTAAACAAATATACTGGATATAGTTAAGCTGCTGAAGATTGCTTTTTTTACGGATTATGTTTGGACATAGTTTTTCAATACGTATTTAATTAGAGAAACATAGAAACGTTTCGGTTTATAAAATTGCGTCGATTAATTTTAATCTGTACTAATTATATATTTCATAATAATTTTTATAATTAAAATCTGAGATGAATAGATTTCCGAGAATTTGATTTATTTTTCGTTAATTAAAGCAACATTTCTGTAACAATATATATATATATATATATATATATATATATCTGAACTTTTGCTTTAATTAGAAATTAATAATTTAATATTTGTGTGCAGCTGTTTTTTTTTCTCTTCTCTTAGAATCTTCTTCTGTATATGATATAATGAAATAAAAAAATAACTTTGATTAAATTTAAACGTTTTTATCTTTAGAAATATTGAATCATTAAAATACGCATTTAAAAATAAATTTAACATCCAGCGATGCAATCTACAATTTGTATGCTTTTGTTTAGTATATATTCATTAAATTATTTATTGTTTAGAATTATATTAGTTGTTCATTAATTTATTATTTCATACATTGAATGAAAAATTTCTGTAAATTACTTTGATGCCAATTTAAAAAAATAAAAATTTGCAATCTTTATTTAAAAATATAACACATGCT
>JAPMOQ010018363.1:1232927-1249573 GCA_026543055.1 Argiope trifasciata
TATATATATATATATATATATATATATATATATATATGTTCAAAATATACAGAGTGATCAGCAAATAAATCCTGATTTCAAAATTAAATATCTCAACAATAAAGATTGATGAAATTACGTGTTAAATGCGTTTATTAGTAAAATTGCTGTATAAAAGTTTAGAAAATTTAGTTATGAAAATCGTTAACAGATGACGCTCTAACCACAATGCCCATAGACGCTTTCAGTGTGACGTCAAAAATGAAAAATGACTCCTGATCTGACTCCTTGTGACTTCTTTCTGTGGAGAGCATTGAAAGACACTGTCTATAGAAACAATCCTGCCACTCTAGGTGAGCTCGAATTGTTGATTGGCGTTCCATTTCCGTTGAGACATTGCAAGACGTGATGCCAAAATTCATTGTTCGGTTACGCCACCTCATTGAACATTTTGAAAAAAAAAAAGTATTTTGATTACAAAGACCACATCACTTTATTTTTTTTTCTAATACTCCTTTCTGAGAGAGTTATCAGCGGAGAGCGCCATCTGTTAACGATTTTTGAAACTAAATTGTCTAACTTTTATACACAATTTTTACAGTTTTGCTAATAAACGTACAGTTTACAGCATAATTCTATCAATCTTTTTTTGTAGCGTTATTTAATTTTGAAATCAGGGGTTATTCGCTGATCACCCTGTATATATGTGAGTATGTATATATACATATGTATGTATTTTTTTGTAATGCAAAAATGCATCATTACGCAAAATTGGTTTACATAAGTTCACTAATCCTTAAGATATTTTGTGAAGTATTTATTTTTATTTTCATATTTTAGATATCGAAAAATTTTGAAATATTATAACACCGTACGTAGTAAATTCGTAGAACTTAAGGATTAATTGTTCATGATGAAATAGGAATACATTGATATTTTTTTTTTGAAAATGAAAAACAATCTCATTTGGTTTTTAAAATTTTTCCAACCATACTTCCATTTATAGTTGATTTCAAATTTTATTTATTAAAAATAAAAAGAAGTACATATAAGTATTAAAAAATATCGTTTTTTTTCCCCGACAGAGTTCATCTTTACCCATTGAAGAATTTCATCAAAAAGTTCAAGATTTGACGAATTATCCTTTAAGGCCTTTCGTCATACCTTTCTTGAAAGTAAGATTTCTTTTTTTTTTTCTGAAAATATATAGAATTAATAAACAAAACTTCGTTACAATATTTTGATTTCACAATAATTTATTTGCCTTTTATGTTTCTCCTCCACATATAAGTTTTACATATATTTTGTAATTCTTCTATGAATAATATGTATTTATTATTAGCGATAATTACAAAATAATTGGGGTAACAAAGGAAATGCTTTTTATTATTTAAATATTGTTGTCTGTGTTCAGTTATTGATTGAAAATAACTAAAAAGAAAATTCCAATAGTTAAGGATATAAGTAGCTATGGAATTCGTTTGCCTATTAGCAATATGTTTGTTGAATGAATTTCCATAATCTTTTGCAATCGTCTATCGAATATTTTTACAATCTCTTTATTATTAATGATAATAATAATTAATTATTTTAAAGAGTACAATTAATTATTGTAGAACCTTTTTCTGAGTGAAATTCTATTAATAAATTCAGATAAGATGTTAGTTAGATTTTAATTGATACTAATAACAAAATAGTTTCTTAAAAACACTTTATAAAAATTTATTTTAGCATTTTTTGGCAATATATTTTATAATTTTTTTAAAAAAAATATGGCAGTTAAGCTAAGAATTTACAAAATAAAAATCATATCATAATAACCGTAAATTGGGAAATTCGGTGGTATCTTACTGTTTCTAGATTATTTCATCATTAAATAATAATAAAAATATATTCTTAGCCAAAAAAGTCTTCATAATGAAGCTATGTCTAAGAATTTTAATAAGAATGAAAAAACAGAAATTTAATTGTTTGTATTTTTTATATAATTATCTTATATAATTTCAACTTTAAAAAATATTTTTATTGAAATTGAATCAAATTACTGCCAAAAATATCGTATACACATAAAAAAGACTCGGTTTTCTCTTCTTTTTTTTTCTTAAGTAACGCTACTTTTAAAAGTATTGTTTGCATTTAAGTGTTTTAAAATTGCTACTATATTGTTCATAATTTCCATTGCTACAATTGCTTTTAAATTTATAGAGTATTTTATTGAAAACACATTTTATAACATAGTCATTAAAATATAAAAATTCATGATTACCTATTATAGAAATGTCATGTAATGTCTAATTACTTAACCTTAATTATTCGTTTCAATAGGCCAATCTGCCCCTTCTTCATGCCGAGCTGCTTCATTTCGCACGCTTAGCGAAGCAAACCCCTCAACAGTACATCCGACAGCACGAACAGCTCATCATAGAATCCGGTTCCCACGTTAGTGGTGAACCGTTCGAGATATTTCAGACTGACGTCAAAGAAAGTGTGAAAAGACGAACACCTCCTGAATCGTGAGTATCAAATATTCTTTCACTACTATATTTATTAAATGAGCATTCTTTTTCAAAGTTCCAGCTTTTCCCAAGGGTCATTTGATTATTCAGTTTTGATGTTAGAATAACCCCGGCATTGAATATATATATACACAGCGTCTGAAACAACTGAGAGTACACTTTATATTTACTTGATAAATCCGACTTTCAATATAAATAACACATTACAAAGAAGATTAAGCATGTTTTTTTATTTTTTACACATAACAAATGATTTTATTTAAAGTAAGAATGAAGAACAATCTTCGAAAAACCTCTAAACTGAAACATTTCGGAAGTATTTTAAATAAACTTAAGTGGATTTTTGCTCAAAAAATTGAACCTAAATCAATGAAATTTGTGTAATATCTCACTAAGAAAGAAAATGCAAATATTAATTAAATGAGAAAATGTCAACATCTATATTTAGTTGCATGTCTTTTGGCTTTTATAATGACCTCAAAGCATCGTGGTACTGATTCGACCAATTTTTGATGAAGATATTTTTCAACATTCTTCTTGCAGCATGTGTTTTAAATGGGTTTTTTTTTCTGATTTTGCGTGTTTGGACCATTGTTTCGAGTGTCACCCACAGATATTATTGGAGGTGGTAGTGTGTGTAACTGCTGTTTACATTGAATAAGACACCGCTTTTTGATACTTCATGCCATGTGTTTGGGATTCTTGCCCTGCTGGAAAATGACTACATTATAAATCATCATCTGTTTGTTACTGCACCTTGAAAAGAATTGATGTTTTCCAAAAGATTACATTCTGTTTTTAGTTTGCAAATGAAACAAATCTTTAAGCAATTGAATTTGAAATAGATTTTAAATTATTCACCAATTGTTTATTTAACTATTCTCTAGTTATCCTCCAAATCTTGTGAAATAACTGAGTGACTTTGTGAAAATAAGTGACTTTGAAATTATTTTAACCTGAAAGTTAAAAAATATGTTTTTGGTTTCAGGAAAGATTTTCAGTAGCTTTTCTGCTAGGCGCATCTCTGTACAGTGAAGAGGGTTTTACAGATAAATTGAAAGATTGACAGAAACGCGTACGCATATTGAATTGTTTTGATAAAAAATAAGACGCCCCTTTCAACATCGTAATTATACTTACAAATATACTTTTCATGTGTGATTTTTTATTATAAAATTTATTTTTGCTTTATGAAGAAAAAAATAAAAAATCTTAAGCATCTATCAATCAATTAATAATATAAAATAGAAGCAAAATATAATATTTTCAATTTAAATTTAAAATGATAATCAATCCTATATAGAGGTCTTCAAAACACTATAGATAGATAAGCACGATGCAATTTAAACATGAAATATAATGCAGATTCCTCCTAAAATCTATATATAAATTGCATTACAATTACATAACAAATCGAATCACAAATGGCAATTTCATAAAATAAATGAATCAATATATTTAATCGCCTTCTATGTGAGAAATTTCAAGGCTTATTTAATAAATAATATTCTTTGATTTTTGCTTTTTTTTTTATGTGAGTTCACACCTATTAAATTTCTCACCCCACTGATTCATTTCAATTTCATCTTCGATTCCGTAGTCTAGGTCTAGAGCCCTTTGAATTTTTTTTTTAATTCTTGAAACGTTATTGTGAATAATTATAATTATCTTAAGACAAATGAAATTTTAAATTATAATGAATAATTTTGAGCTATAAAATCTTGATTGATGCTAGTAATACTTTATACAATAATTCTTGAATCTGAATCTATATTTTTAAGAAACCCTAAAAGTATATATTTATACCCAGATCTGAATTCAAAAGATGTTCTTTAATTTTCAGTCGTTCCCGTGAGAATGGCTACTCGGACAACAGTTCCGATGGCCCACCAGCGAAGCGCCAACAGACTTTGCCCAGCCCTACTCTGGGATCTCGTATGAGTCCAGCAGGGGCGCCAAACCACCTGCCTCCAAGCCTCAACTTCAGGTTCGAAGAGGGCCTATACCGAGACCGGGAAAGGGATAGGTATGAGAGGTTTGACCGTTACGACAGAGATCTCTGCAGGCCATATTATGGTAAGTGTTTTAGTAAATAAGAAGTAAGTTTTTAATAATAATTTATTCTAGATGTATTTTACCTAAATAAGTAGACAAATTGGAAGATGGAGATCAGATCATGATAAGGATTAGAAAAATATTGTTGGCTATAATTATAAGTATTTGACATAATCAAGGGTATTAGGGAAACGCTGAATAGATTGCAAAATTATGTCAAACAAATCGTGTAAGAAAGTAGAAACAAAATATCTCTAATTGCTTATTACTAGAGCTATTAAAGTTAATTAATTTCTGCGTAAAATGCATTTTTGATTGAATGTAGCATGTCCTTTGATCAAGTATAGCATGTCCAAGCGATATTCAGTTTCACAATATGTATTAGGTGCATTCATGCATTTTAATCAGCGATATCTATTGCGAAGTATCTATATAACTACAATGGTTTTGGTTTTACCAATTTACTAATACTTTACTGTTATCATTTTGAAACTCCACTTTCAACATTCATTCGGCATTGATTCTTCTGTTTGATTTGAAGAAATATGCCGCTGAAGCCCATCAGACACTTTTAGAAACTTATGGTGATGCTGCTGCTTCATATTCAATTGTCAGTTTCAACGATATAAGACTAGTGAATTTGATGTCAATGACAAAGAACAGCATGGAAGATAAAAAAAATTGCACGACTTATTCGTTGAAAATAAAAGTTGTAGAAAATGATGAAAAATATTTTGATTAATATTTATTCTATGAATTTTTTCTCAATAAATGTCTTTTTAAAGGGAAAAAATTATCAAAATACATGTGAGCTCATAATAAATATGCAAGTTTTTGAGGATTGCAGATTACAGAGCTGCTATAATAGGCTGTTTCAAACTATAAATTAATGCAAGGCATTCGATACACAAGAACTATCCATAACCTTACATGAAAATAAATCTAAGGAACTTCTTTTTGAAAATCGCATGGCAACACTACATAGTGAAATTTATTTATCAAAGCATCATCTCACCATACATAACGCCATCTATCTGATACAGAGAAATGGCAACTTTGTGAAATAGAATTTTATGTGTAATACTAGTAATTTGCGAAAAACTGCAAATTTTATTCGTTGCAATGGTTTCGAATAAAATTTTCTTTCTCATTATTCTTTTATGTGAATTTATAATGTTTTCAAGATTTTTTGATCATCTTCTGTACCCTCAAACATTTAAGATGACAAATGGCAAATAGCGAACTCTTTAATTTTTCCGGATTTTCGTCAGTATTATTGTTATTCATATTTATTGGAGCATTAAAGCAATATATTACGACATTTTCAGTTTAATATATCTGGAAAAATTCTATTTTATTATTGTTTTTCAATATGAATAGATTCAATTATTTTTGACTTGAACATTGAATTAGCCAGTAGCATTCTTATGGTTCTACATCTATTTCAAAAACAAGCAATATACATTTACAGAATTTCAATTGAATTTATCGTTATAATATAAAGTATTGTTTTATCATTTGTCACCAAAAATATTTATATGTTCAAAAGACTTTAAAAAATAGTGTATTTTTTCAAGTTATTAATGACATTTGAAAAAAATTGTTGAAACATGCAGTGGCGAAATTTTATTCATTTTGAATTTTAGCTTACAAAAAAAAGAATGTTTTTCTATACAATATAAATATCGACTAACAAATATTTTAAAAAACTATATTTTTAATTGCCACTCTTTTTTGATTTTGTAACTTATATCTATAACAGATGTTTTAATTTTTAAAAAAATAATTATAGTATTCCATTATTCTTTGAATATCTATGATTTTTTTATTCATTAGTTAATAGTTTTTAAAAAAATTTTATCATGAAATTCAAATGAAATCTTAATTATCTTCTAACCATTTTTTAAAGAAAAAAATATAATTTTTTAACAAGATGATTTTTTTATTAAGGTTCAGTGCATCGAGATTTTACCGATGACAGAGATATGGAAGATGAATGGAAGAATATTCATACGGTAAAGACTCAACACTTAATCTATTGTATTATATTTTGAATACAGCGGACATTTTTTGTATTCTACATGTATAATATTGATCAATTATGAAGGTTCCATATCTATATTATTTTCATATCTGGTTCAAAATATCTGTTTAAAAATCTTTAAAATATATTGTAATGTAAAATAATTAAAGTACATGATGAATTATGTGATGAAAAAAATCTATATTGTTTACGAAGAGAATTTGTATTTAAATTGATATAAATGGTGGAAAAAGATGTAAATAAGTTACAAATTGTAAAATCAGAAAGTTGTAACTAAAATTAAATTTTTTATAAGTGAGTATTTCAAATTGGTAATGAATTTTAAAATTCAAGTCCGTGCGTACTCATTAATACATTTTTTAAAAATGTTTATGTATTAAAGACCCCTGACAATTTCTTCATCAAATATGTGATCAAATGTTTAGATTTATTCTGAAATATAAATCATTTTTGGTTGTCAGTAGAATAATATTGCAATTATAACTTTAGCAAATAAAACGCCAGTCCGACATTTAATATTTGAATTGATAATGTTTATGTAAAAATATTATGGTAATCTAGTAAGGCAAAGAAGACTTTACATGGCATCAAAGTACAATTGTTACGAAATATTAACATTTAGAGAGAAATATGAAATGAAAGTAAAGAAAAGTTAAAGTTAAATTGGTAAAGGTTAAAATTGATGAACAATAATTTAAGTCATATTTTCTTTATTTATGAGAAATCTACAGATTTCAGAATGTAAGCATCATTTGGGAATAAAACAATTTGCAGCATCTGGGATACAAATTTAACATAAAGGATAAAATTTAATTAAATTTGTACATTACTTAAGATTTTGATTTGCTTTTTTACCATTAAGGTACGAACAGATTGCACAATTTCAAATATAATGTAACGTTCCCATGTTTAATTTAATTCCATATTCTACACTTTTGAAATTTTACACACATCGTTTCTAGATGGTAATAAACTAATTTAAAATCTTCAGAATGCAATTATTAATTAGCAGATGGATTTACTTAAATCTGCATTTTCTAATGGTACGTTACGTTGGCTAATGATAAGGAGAAAAAATTCTGGATTTCACACAGACAGACAGATTGTGCTACCTGGGAAAATCCAGGTAGCACAGTCTATTGAATTATATTGCACAGTATTGTGTAATATTATATGATATTGATCAATGTCATGCTATATTGTACAATAATTGTTTTCTAATTTGGTTATTATGGTAAATTCTAAATTAAACTTAAAAAAAAAGGAAATAAATAAGTGTGGCGCCATCTTCAAACATTCTTGGGAAACTCTTGGGAAACAATTGACTTTAAATTAGAAAGCTAAAAAATAACATAAAAGATCTGCTTTTTTTCAGATTAATGAAAAGTTCCATGTTTTTATTAAATTTCTCATTTCATCGTTCTTCCAGATGCTTAACTGTATTCTGGGCATGGTCGAAAAGACAAAGCGGGCTTTAGCAATTTTACAACACCGAAGCTACTCCGACAGACAGGATATGGCACTTTGGAGAAGCCGGCATCTAGATGGCACGGAATTCGACATCAAAAAACGAGCCGCTGATATCCTGCCGCATTATAAATCCACCGAAGAAGTCAGACGGAGAACAGGTATAAAGTTTTTGCATGATTTTTAATTCCAGTGCTCGTTTAGATATTTGCAGTTAGTTAATATAAGATTTTTATAACTCTTTGTGGCTGTACATAGCCATGATATTAACTCCTTGCTCTTTAATCTACTGATTATTTTTTAGTATTAAATTGCAAATAAATGAAAGTATTAAATAATTTGAAATGCAAAAATAATTTAAAAGCGTTTCAATTTTTTAAATGTTCCATTTATCACTAACATATCCCAGATATGGAAAATCAAATCGGCGAATACATCAGTTTATAGATGAAGGGGTTAAATACTTTATGATAAAACGATTGCTTGAGGAAAAATGTACAATCTTGTTATTTTGTTCTAGAAGTATTTTGTTTCAATATATATAGAAAGAAGAAAACTTTAATTTTTTGCAATTTATAACAAGTATGGCGGATTATTACAGCATATAGAATGAATTTGAGACCATGTATGATAACATCGATATTTTATTATTACATATACTTTTGTTTCTAGCACTGAAAATGTTTTCGTGTTTAAATATTATGACAAGGTTTTAAGTAATAATGTATCAATGGCAGTTAAATGACTATATAGTGTAAGCATAATATAATAGGGAATAAAATATAATAAATATTAACATCTACGAAATCTAGTATTATTCGATATATTTATTTAATATTATATTACATACCATTTTTTTGCTCTAAATCCATTTTTTAAAAAATATTCTATATTTTGCGTGTTAAAATACTTTTATTCTATATGAAATCTATAATACATCACCCTTATCATCTGCTTTTTATTGAATTACAATAAGAGTAATCTTGGCAACAAACGACTTTTTAAATTCTGATTAAAATTACATACCTTACCAAGCGATATTTGAAAACTACCAATGACAATAAATAAATTGAAAATAAATAAAGTTATTTGAATTTCAACATTTTTATGAAACGGAAATTATTGTATTAAAAATGAATTAAACTTTTCTGCAGATGGAAGCATGATTTTTATATGATATAAAAATGAATTCATAAATTATGTGTCAATTTTATAATATTTTAATTAATTAGGAATTTCAATGCTAAAGATGAGCTTTCCTATAAGTTGAAACATAATTTCTGTAGAATTGAAAAATAAATATGCAAGCAAGCAAATTGACCAATTATATTTTGTGAAAACTTCCTTGAAATTTCATAGTAATATTTAGCAAAATCTAAGGACCAGTTTTTCAATGGTTTAGATATTTATTTTAATGTACAATTATTAGTGAATTGTTTGCTTATTTTAAAGATAATCCTTTTTAAATCATCATTTTGACAAAAATGAGCCTTAATTTATTTTCTAGTTACATGTTTTAAAAAAAATCAATATTATTCCTTTGTTTACATTATTTTGCCAAATTGGTGTACTGTATTTAACTCTTGCTATATAACAGACGTGGCTATCTTCCTTTTATAGTGCCGGAAGGACTTGTCGGGGCTCGTCAACCCCCTCTTCTACCCTTGCCAGAAGAGGCCGTACATGAAGTGAAGCGACAAGCGGTCGCCGAGCTTCAGAAGGCTGTGTCAGCTGCAGAGACCAAAGCCAGTGAGCTACTGGCAGCTGAAAGGGCAAAAATGGAACGCATGCTCTCCGACGCCAGGAGACAAGCGGCTGAAGAGACCATGGCTGCCATCAATCATCAGGATGAATCAACTGAGGTAAGAAAATGAAAAATGAAAAACTGCTTAGGAACATTGTTCTGATCAATCACTGTTTTACACCTCATCGGCTTTACATCGGAGTGGGTCCCCTCGCATGTTGGTTTAAATGGTAATGAGATAGCGGATAACTAAGCTAAGACAGTCTCAGCTGACTTGTTTCATTTTTGATGAAACTCTTAACTTTTTTTGAAATCTCCTCTATCAAAAAGATGGAGTCGGGTGCTCTTTGGTGAGCTCCACCTGCTCATCCTTATACTTTGGGAAGAGTCCCGGTTAGTGTCACCGTTTGGATATCTCTAGAAAACAGAAAACGGCTCTCTCGTTTTTAGAGTGTGCACCCACACCAAACCCCTCTCCTTCCAACATGGACAGAGGATCTTTGTTGAATGTTCTTTGTCCTTGGTGCAAGGCAGATCAAGCGTTCCCTAATCATATTCTTTACATTTTAATATTTTTGATATTCTAAGGGATCCGCTATTGTTTTTGGACTTTTTAAAGATCTTTGGCTTCACGGAAGTAGTATAGCGCAGCTGTTCAACCTGGGATTAGAAACAACAACACCTCACCTCCTCACCGAAACATTTACAATGATTATTGTTTTTAAAAAAAATACCTTTTCTTGAGAAAAAATGGAGTGAAAATGGAATAATGTTTTAAAATGTTCTATCCATGTGTAATATTATAAGATTGTGGTTTCGAAGAAACCATTGACATCCTTATATGGTTTACTACACACTCGGTAGACTATTTAAACTAAGCACCTTATAGCTTCACCAATGCAGAAATACTCTTCCTTTTTGATATATAATTCAATATTTACATCCTGATTAATATTTTAGCAGCAGAGTTGCAACAATATATATATATATATTTATATAAATACGAATAATCTGATTAGAGCAGTGTTCCTCAATCTGTGATATTCTTACTCCTAAGGGTATGTAAAATAATCTCAGTGGGTACACTTATAAATAGATATAATTGTGAACATTGATAGATTGATTGAAAATAAGAATAAAGATAAAAAATAACATTGTCGTTTCCAATCTAAATTTTATTTCCTTATAAAAAACTTGTCGTTTTCCAATTCAAATTATTTTTACATTTTCAGAAATTATTTTTTGTGATAAGTGCCTCAAGTTGCCATGAAAATTACGATTATTATATTAATAATATGATATTTAAAGCTTCTAGATCCCAATTTCTTTGTCGATTGCTGACGTTCGTTAAGAGTTTCATAAAAAACTGTTGTAATAACTTCGTCCCCAATCTAAATTATATTTCAGTAAGACTAAATAAGTTTTTCTAATCCTTAATTGCTTTTCTATGACAAATGCCTAAATAAAATAATTAAAAATTATTGTTACTATATTAATAATATGATATTTAAAATTTTTAGAGCGGATTTTCTTTTCTGAATGTTGGTATTATTTAAACACTTTCTTAAAAATTGCTGTAACGACTGCCATTTCCAATCTAATTATATTTTAGTATGAAAAAATCGTTTTCTTTGTGTTTCTTTTTATTATTTTTCTATAATAAATATCTCAACTTGAAAATTATTACGAAATTAGGAAAATTAATAACATGGTATTTGGCATTATTGCATAATTAATAACATGGTATTTGAAACTTTTTCCTGATTGATGGCATCGTAGCTTTATCACAATTTCATTTGATACTGATATTAAAAAAAATTATTTTTAATACATTGGCATTATATTCTTTTAATGACTGATTTTAATTTTATTCTTCTTCCTAGAGTTGCTGGAACTGTGGAAGAAAAGCTAATGAAACTTGCTCTGGGTGCAATATTGCTCGCTACTGTGGTGCTTTCTGCCAACACAAAGACTGGGAAAACCACCACAGAGCCTGTGGAACCTCCACCAGCGCCAGTAACCACGCCTCACCCTCATCCACACCCCCAGTTGGCAAGCAAAGTCCTCCAGCAAGGACAATTGTTGCTGAAGGACCAAAAACGGAAGCCAAAAATTGACGTTGCCATAAGCAACTTTGCTTTGTCCATACCAAAGATCATGCCGCTAGGTGGCTGTAGTACGGTACTCGCATTACGAGGTTGAACTGATGCTACATTTAAGAGTATGTGGTTTGAAAAATTTTTACAAAGGCACTTGTTGTATGAAATTTTAGAGATGCCCACAATAGATACAAGTCAGGTATGAATTAGAATAATTTAATTACAAAAACAAATAAAAAAAACCATATAAATAATCTTATAAACCATCCATAAAAATTTTAAAAATTCAGATTTACTAATATTTTTAAGATAATCAATACTATTTTAAATTATTTAAATGGTGGATGTTAGAAATAATAAATAAACGATATTATGCGAAATTTCTGAATATTGATTCCAAATTCCTTCTTTGTTAAATAATATGTTCTGCATTGTATAAAATATTTTTTTAAAGAATAATTAACATAATTTTACAAAGCAACATAATTTTATAAAATTGATATGTATAGTACATAATTGATACAAAATATTTAAAAGTACACAAAAACTAAAATTTTGTTCATTAAAATTACTTTACAAAATTTTTAAAAAGAAATCTTACCAAATAATCGTATTTTTTATAATATTAAATACTTTTCATTTTTTTTTAGTTAGCAGAATAAAAGCTTTCATACTTATTATCGAAATTTTTTTTGAAAGCTGAAAAAATTAAGTGTGTATTGTTAAAAATATTTTTATATAAATAAAAAAATAACTATAATTTTAATAAGATAAAAAATGCTTTTATTATAGAAAAAAAAGCAACAACCATGCCTTTTAAAAGAAATAAAAAAAAATCTTTCAAACCACAGATTACTAAATATTGTGAATTCCACATCCAAAGAGAACAAATCAGAAAACATGTGTTCCAGAAAACAATCCAATATGGAAAAAAAAAAAAATCAAACAACTTTCTCAGTCTTCTCTAAACTTTGGAGAAAGAGACACCCAAAAAAGTGTTCTAGGACTCTTTGAAAGAGCATCTGTGTGTAAAAAAATGACTGTGAAAAATTATAAAGGACATGAATTAACTATCAGTTTTACTGTTACTGTTCAAGTGTTGGTGTGTTTTGTGCTCCATTTTGCTGCTAGTCAAGAAGGATATACTTATGTGTTTTCATTTTGAAACTTCGATGTTTTTGTAAAGCTTTGCTGATGTTAGTAGTGATACATGTTTTGCGATGAGAAACTGCTTCTGATTGTGTCATGAGGGCTCAGAATTCTAGAAGTTTCCAAAACATAAAAATATTTTTTGGTATTTTGCTGTTTGAAATCTAGAAGTTTCTTTTGAATAATTACAGATAAGATTCTGAAGGGTATTTTGTTGTAAAATAATTCAAAAGTAATGAGATATTTATATATTAATCATTGACCTAATTCTGAAGGTATTTATAAAATTTATAAAGAATTGTTTCCATAGATTTCCATAAGATTATGGAAATTTTCTGTACAATTGATGAAAAGAAATTAGCCATTTGAATTAATAGCAACTATCTGGAAGTTTCTTTTCAATAGAAGTAGATAAAATTTTGAAAAGTATTTTGTTATAATATCGTTCAAAAGCAATGGGCATTTTAGATATTAATTAATCCCTGATTCTGAAAATATTTATTAAATTTAGAATGAATTGTTTCCATAGATTTCCATATGATTATGGAAGTTTCCTGTAAAATCAGTGAAAAGAAAACAACCATTTGAATAAGTAGTAACTAAAAATTCGGTTGATTAATAATTTTTGATAGCATAAATATCATTCATACTGAAAATTTTTATTGATATAAGTATATTTACTGATTAATCTTTATTATTGTAGTTATTTGTATAAATTTTTGATTTCATTTGAAATATAAAGAAAAAGTCATATACTTTGATCAAATTTTTTACTAAATCCAAATTTTCTATACTTCTTAAATTTTCTTCTTTATGAATTTCTGATTATAAATTGATAACTTAAGTTGCAATAAAGTCCTTAAAGTAAAACTGTAATAGAATTTTTTTTAATATCAAAATAGATTTTCTTTTTCTTTTGAATTTATTGCAAAAAAATTATTAAAAGTTAGTTTCGTTTAAGATATCGTTATTAATTATTCAGAATTTCTTGATAAATAATAAGTTTTTTATTGTTAAGTTTAATAGCTTATTAATAATAATCATTTATTAATATGAAATATTGAAGATATAATTCGAAAATAAATCAGGATGCATAATATTTTTATAGATTAAAAATGTACTTGTTTACATATAATTTTAAAAAAAATCAAAATTTACTCAGTATCATATTAAAACAATTTTAAATCCAATGCATAAATGTATATATTTTTGACTGTTAAAAGGTATTTATTTAATTGTAAGATCTTTATTATTATGCATAATTAAAAATTTAATTTCTGTACTTAATACTGTATTAAGTTAAATCTAAAATTAGTAACTATATATATCTATTTATATTAATTCCGAAAGAAGGAGTTTTATTTAAAGATAAAAATAATTTTTATTTCACAACAAAATAAATATTTTAATGTCTAATTAAACCTTCTGTTCTATTAATTTAAAAAATTAGTGTTATAGTTATTTCTGGTAACAAGAAGTTTAAAAAAATTAATAAATTAAATATATTAATGCACAGTTTATCTGAAAGAAAAGCTTATGTCTTAAAAATATACAATGCAGTTTATCCTTTTATTTTTTCAAAAAATGTATTGTTTACTAGTCTTTACATATAATTCAATTTTCATTGTGAATTAATAATCAATAACTACTGAATCTGAGCCCTCTAAGTTGTTTATGAATGACAGCAACTAAATTTTCCGAATTTTTATCAACCAAAGATTATGAAAGAATGTTAAAAAAGCACCGACCTAATTAATTGTTATCTGAAAAAAGTTCAAATTTCTGGAAGAAAACAAAAATATTGAATAATTGTTTCTAGTCATATAGATATAAGTAATTTATTTTTATTAGTAATATATTTACAAAATCTTTTATTTGTAACTATTCAATATGTTTATAGAAAAAAAAAATTGTGAGCTCCAAATTGTTCCGATAACAAAATCTCATTCTTTTTCTGTTTGGAATAATCAATGGTATTTTCATTCAATTATTTCAGGAGAATATCAATGTATTTGGAAATTCATGTATTAATTATTTTTATTTTATCTTTCAATAATAATGAATTCAAATTTAATAGTAAATAATTTATGCAATTGTGAATTAATAGATTAAGTTGCATTAAAATAATTAAAGTACAAAATATATTTGAAAATAAGTTTTATATGTGTCAAAATACATTCCTTTTATTTTGAATTTATTTCGAATAAATTATAAAATTTTTTGTTAAAACTATCATTATTAATTATTTAGAATTTCATGATAATTAATTTAAATTTTCTTGAGACAGAAAATTCTAATATTATTAGAAATATTTAATTATTTAAAAATTCTAATGTTTTTAATAATTTATTAATTATTTAAATTTTCTAGACAGTTCATTTCATAAAATTCTTAAAAAGTAATTATTCGAAATTCTTAAGAAATATTATTCAAAATTTTGTGGAAAAATTAATTTCATTATTTTATTTTCAGAATTTATTCTGGAAATGCAACTTGTCAAGAGAAATATTTAACATGAATTGTCTTACTATTTTGGTTGTAAAGTTTTTGATTTTATACCTATAAAAAATTTATATTGCAAAATTTTAATTTTAGATTCGTTTCATCATTTTTTCCATTAATTTATTAAAAACATTGATATGATTTAAGGTTAGTGAATCCAGGACGATGTTGATGAAAGAAATTATATTTTGCTTTTATTTACATACTTGTACATACAAGGATCAGAATGTCAAAAGTATGCTTTATTTACACACAGATAATAAACTTTGTGTTCCGTCTGATAATAATTTTTCTTAGTCGACTAATTGTGCACTAAAATTTGCTTGAAAAGAATGTTTTCAGACGTAAGACATGGTGGTTGTACGGAATTATTGATTCGTTGTAAGATATGCTGTAAACCTTTCTATTGTACTATTTGCTTGTACAAAATTGTGTTTTGTGTGTATAGATTATTTATTGTTCATTTACTGTAACCAGTGACGTAGCAATGGGGAGGGTTAAAGAAGTATAATACTTCTAGTTCCACTAGAGGACGCCATAATAGCATCCAGGTAGCATATATTGTTGCACAATATTGTCCAATATTCTAGAATATTATATTATACAATATTCAACAATATTATGAAATATATATGTGCTACTGAGGGGAAAAAACTAATCACCAATTTTTTACTTCAAAAATACTATTTTATTGCAAAATGGGGCAACTTTGACCTAAATCCCATTAACCTTGCTACGCCACTGACTGTAACCGGTGCTGCACTGTAACAATACCAATGTGTTCCATGGCACAGCAATATTAACCAAAATGCTACAATGTTTTGCAACAGGATGGGTAACGCTAGTCAAGCTGCTACACAATTGTCACCGAAAAAAAAGCATGAAATGCCGATAATTTCTTGTAAATACGAATGAAATTAATGTTTCTTTTTTCTTTTGATATAATCAAAATCAAATTAAAAGTATTATACATGTATCATTTCAAAGATGTATTCAATTTTAGTGTGCGTGTTTTTTATTAGCATTGTTGTATAGTTTTCATCTCCAGAAGTTTTTCACCATAAAAATGTTTCTTTTATTTTTTTTCCCTC
>JAPMOQ010018363.1:1284573-1425815 GCA_026543055.1 Argiope trifasciata
ACATACTTCCTTAGGGAAGGGTTGTAGGATGACTTGGATGGCCCTTAGAATACAATAATAGTTCCCACCAATGTTTTTGTTCTCTGTGTTTCAGTCATTCTTTTCCTTGTGCTTTTGGACTGGTCGGAATAACCAATCAATGGCTTATATATGCATACTTTCTAATATTTATGAAATTATGTGTATAAGGGGGAAGAAGACTTACTAGAGAATATTTGGTAAAAGAACTTGCCAATAATAGCCCAATGGATTCAGTAAAAGTGAAATTCAAGCGAAAAATTTCATAGCTATTGTACGACAATGCCTTGAGCAAACACTTTTAGAGACAATGCGAGAATACCACTCACACTGGTTTAGAAAAGCTTGGTTCATTGTGATTTAAATTCCATATCAATCCACTTAGCCAAACATTTTGTTGTTGTGACTTATGGCACTTTACAAGCTCACTCACAGTTTTTAGTCAGTGATTTAAGTCAAGTGAGTGTATTCTGGTTTTGACAGTAGCGCCAACTATGGCTAAGAATACAGCTTAGCTAATTCACGCCTTACATTCGCTTACACAACCCTTTTTACGAGGAGAGGACATTCACACATATCACAGATAGAGCACAGAAGAACAATTATTCTAGAATAGAGACTTAAGTCCCATGTCTACACAGATCATGGAGAAAAAACGCAACTCCCATACCAGGGTTACGTCAACAAAAATATGATGCATCAGTAATTATATTACTGAAGGCAGGAGAGTACGGCATGTATATCATTTCATCTCTTCCCCAGTGTTTGATCATTTTTAAATAAGAATGAATTCATTAAGATTTTGGTTTTGCACCAGTTATTATTATCAAAAAATGCAATATATCATTAAATACGTTGTTTCATATGATAACTTTTATATAAGTACTGTTCTCTCATTTTTTATTGCAAATCATTTTGATTTATTTGACATTTCTATTATTCTGTTTGCCTTAAACTTAGATATCAGTCTGTTTCTAAGAAACTTCATTCTTTTTCCGATTTGTTGTTCAGGGACAAACGGTTTTATTCAATCAAGCAAATTTTCGAAATAGTTTTGATTTGTTTTAAAGATTTTTGCATAGTTTTTTTATTTTCATCTCCTTTCTTTCTTTTTCTCTCAGTATTGTTTTTTCATCTAATTCTGAACATCTTCGTCTCCATGACAATGGAAGAAATTGGATTTCCAACTTTCGTAGGGTGATTAAGAAATTTCTTGTCTGAAAATAACAGTCTAAAGAAAGGAATTCTTACTCAGTTCTTTGAAAATAATTTTATACAAATGTTTTATTCGAGTTCTCTATTTCTTTCATGCCACTTCTCGGTATTCACAGTGCATCGTGTTCAGAAATGGCATGGAAAAATATAATTTAATACTTTTCTTTGTTCTATGAATACTCTGAAATTATAATTTATAAAATAATGTTAAGTGTAAAGAAGCAATTTTCTAATTTAATGTCTTCTGTATAGAATGATTAAATAATAAATGCCGTTTGTTAAAATGTCCCATTCTATGAATTACCGACTTAAAAAAACAACTATATAAGCTGAAATCTGAATGGGTTAATAATATTTTAAAGACGATTCATCTTCTTAATTGCATCATTTACGCAAATTATTCACCATTTTTCGGCAACAAGTCATTCTATTTACTCAAACAATACAAATTTAAAATCCTTTTAAACTTAAAACTCAATATGAAAATCTTCAAATAGAGAACTTGAGCTTTAACATTCTCATTACAAAAGCAAAGAAAAATATTCCTATGGGGAACGAAAAAAGATTCATATTAAAAAAAATGTACTTAGAGCAGCAAAAACCAGCTAAATAATTCTTCTCAAAGCTTACTTGCATTCTCTCTATTAAAGTTGTATTCACATATCTTCACACACACACAAAATTGATAAGGCTGGAAAATGTATTACGAACATTAGTTATGAAATATAGATCTTTGAAACAAATCTAATATTTTTGTTGAAAATAGTGTGTAAATATATATTTTAGATGCCTTTTATCCTGCATAGGGTAACTAGATTTTGGCATGAAACTACAGTTGTTGTCCAAGATCACATACCGGATTTCATAGATTTAAGACATTGCGTTTAGGAGTTATTGCAGGCAAACATACTTCTTGTAACTGCATTTTTTTTTCTTTTCAAAATTTGATCTACAAGTGAAGCCTAAAAATATAAGAAATTACAAAAACGTTAATTTTTAGGGTTTAAAAAAGGTCTGAAATGGAGATTCATCAAAATCTCCAGTTCAGACTTTTTTAAAGATTACAAAGTTTATCTTTGCATAAGCGAAAGTAAAAAAAAAAAAAAAAAAAAAAAAAAAAAAAAAAAAACCATGAATTTCTTTCACAAAAAAGAATATCAATGAATTATTAAAAAGAATTCACTAATTTTTATTCATGGTTCAATTAATATTTCACGGAATATCTTAAAATTTTTTGAGATATTCAGTGGAAAAAAGCAACATACAATACCTAAGGAGTAAGTCATATGTTTTATGTTCCGGTTTCCCAATTTCGAACAGATTCTTTTTTTTATATTTTTATCCAAATGGGCATATACAAGGTGGTCATAATTGAACTTCCCCCAGGAACAGCGTACAATGCAAACGGGTGAAGGGATTGCTATGAAATTTGTTATACAGACTATGCAGGCGGTGCACTCACAGAATACCGAAAAAGAATAAAAAACGCTCCCAAATGACCACCAGGTGGCGTCTTTTCTTTAAAAACATTAAATGTAACAAAATAAATGATCAAAACTGAATAAAAAAATAATAATAGCTGTTATGAACAAGAATTATGAGTAATAAAAACCTAAAGCATGGAAAAATTATCAGTTCAAGCGGGAAAAAATAAAAAACGAGCTTTGCACGCTTGTGAACAAGAGAAACGGCTGCCGTCGTTCTCATGTTTTATATTGACGTTTCCGAATGTAATGATGACGGGATCATGTTGCGACGGAGTTGCGACATTGATTGGATTAAAGAACTCCAATAGCGCTTCATGTGCGAAGTATCACAAATGATCAGCTACCATCTCCTGTTGAACACATCTATTCATCACTTTGAAATTTTGCAGGTGAATGAAGGTGATCACATGGAGAATCTTTCCCTATATCATCATGGACATGATTAACAACTGCTTCTCCTGTATAACTTCGTTTCATCTGTTCTTGTTCCTCCAAACTGAACTGTTTTTCTCAAACTACGTATACTGTTATTTTTCCTTACCTTTACCTAATGTGATTAGAAAGTGGTCAATAAATGTTAATGTTGTTTGTCTAATTTGTTAATTAATATTTTTTTTTTGGAAAAGGCACCCTTTGGTGGACATTTTGAAACATTTTCTTTTCAAAATTTCGTGAGCGCTTCTCGTGCATAGTTTATATACCAAATTTTGTTGCAATCCGTTCTCCCGTTTGCGTTGAATGAGGCTGTATATAGGGGATGTTTAATTATAATCACCCTGTATATTCAGGGATCAGATTTTATTTCTCACTGGATAAATAAATTTTACTCTTAAATGGTTTACCCAAGAAACACACTGATTTTGCTCAGGATTTAAACTTTCAATCATTTCAAAGACTGGTTTAAAGTTTGAATTCAGACCAGGTTTAATTTTCTCATAATGAAGAGGCATATCTGGAAAATTAATATTGAATCCTTGTTTTTAAAAAGATAGCAACAAACAGCAAATAGTATTTCAGTATATCGAACTTTTTATAAGATGATTTTTTTCCTAAGAAACCATCAAGAACAATATATATGGTTCTTTACACATCTTTTTGAATTTCACAGAAAAGAATCCCACAAAAATATATGAATAAATTGTTTATTATATCAGTCTACACGTTATTCTGTCGTTCAAAAACAGCACGAAATTGTAGTTAATGTAAGAGAAAAGATGAATTAGTAGATAGGATTTTCAAAAATATTATGTTATTAGAACATAAGAAAAATTTTCTGAAAAAAATTAGAACTGAAAAGAAAAAAAATTTCGCTCTATTATTTTACATTTTCAAAAAAAAAAAGTTTATAATTGATAATTATAAATATTACGGCACCTTGATATTATTTTTTTCAAATTCATAAAGAGTTGCTATCACCAGCTGAATCAAGATTTAATTTAATTAATATAATAACTAATAATTTACTTTTGAAAATAATAAAATAGTGCATAAGCATCAATAATATCCGCATGTTCTCAAAACTCTAGTACATCAGAAACTGACAAAATTTATATTTTTGAAAGCATGAAATATATTAAAGTAAACAAAAGTTTTCAACGTTGTAACTGGAGACGGGAATCAAAATAACTTCGCGTTGCTCATTTGCTGTGATTATCACAGGATATTTTGTCTTTGAATACAATCATCTCCTCATATACTTCAAGCTGTCCTTTCAGCTGTATGTTTGTAAAAGAATAAGTATTAATACTTTCTCATAACTGAATTATACTTTTTCAAATGCTTATTCGCTGTTTATGGAGTATAAAGAAATATTCTTAAAATAATATTTAAAAATATTCTATTTTTCATTATTGTTCTTTAAATTCTAACAGTTATTAACAATAGTGTAATTCCGTAATATCAGAATAAAGTAGATATTCATTAAAATTTGCTTAGGTTTTTCTTATAATATCTTTCAGATATTTAATTTAATAAAATTTAATAATTTTTAATAATACTATTTTTAATATTTTTGGTAACAACATGAGTTTTAGAATGTATTGCAATTGCAAAATAAACACCAATGCTGTTGTCTTAAGTTAAAAGAAGAAAATTTTCAACGGAGTCATTTCAATTATATGTCTTTGACCGCATCAGGAATTTCATCTCCAAAGTTATGGGTTAAAATTAAGAAAGATTAATACTTTCACGGATTCAAAATTCAAATTATACGACATGACACATGATACACATAATTTACACATGATTACATTCAGAATCTGTTATCTAACATACGACTGATTTTTTTTAAAGCTTTCACGAAACATGATTCAACTTTGTGTGTATATGTGTGTGTGTGTGCAAAAGATTAAGCCAGAATTTCAAATTAAATGCATCGCAGAAAATTGTATGTGCATCGCGTTAACCTAAATTAAATTGAATTTTAATCTAAAATAATTTTTTCATTATGATTGGACATGTTTCTGAAGAATTAACTACGATTCTTTTCATTTTCATTGAGGTATTCCCAACCTCACATGATACACCAGTTATGTTAATCAAATGCAAAGTTATATAAATTTAAATTCATGTCATTAAATTACTCTAATCCTTTCTTATATTTTATTTAAATTTTAGCTAGTTTTAGACGTTTGCTGAATTTGAAAATTTTCTTAGCTAAAAATATCTTTTCGAAGTAATTAATACAAAAGTAAATATTCAAAAGCTATACCTCTGAAGACAGTATTGACCATTTAGAAGGAAAGAATTTTTAGAAGAAAGGAAAAGTGGCAGACATTTTAGCAAAAAGGAACAATATGTGAGTACATTATGTAAGAAACCAATGTATTATGTAAGAAACCAATGGAAGTGATATCGCCAGAATTTTTAAGTATAATTCTTATAAATTTGTCATGACAGAGAAAGCTATAAATGACAATGGTGTATTATATATATATATATATATGTGTGTGTGTGTGTAATGCAACATGTTTTTCTTTATATAGTAAATATATATATAAAATTGGGAGTTGCCTCCAGGAATCGAGATCTAATTCTCATTTTAGGAACGTGATAATGATTAGTGTTTTATTCATGCAGTAACTTAATACATATTTTATAACATGAATTTACAAATATAATGAATTTACACACACACACACGCACACACACACACACACACACACACACACACACACACACATATATATATATATATATATAAAATATTTTTTATATAATATATATTTTACAACATGGATTTACATTCATTTTCTTAATACTCAAACGGGGCCATAATATATACCCGTTTATACAGATAAACTAAATTTATATTTAATCATCACTTCTATTCTTTATTTTGCTTAGTGTAGGAAATGCACAAATAGAAAATATTGCAATCGCAAATAAAAAAGAAAAAGAAATTTCAAGATTTTTTTGCGTCTCCGCATTTTAGATCAACCTGAGTCTGGAAAATATATTTTTTGAATTATATCTGTCAATAAACATGATACTTCAAAAACGCTTTGTGCTAGAATTATGACTAGTGTTAGATTTTGATTTTGAACCCCTAAACTAGACTTTGTGCTAGATTTGACGCCAAATTTGCAAATTTCTATTAATTTTGAAGAAAATTAGAAGAATTTTTTTTATCTGACTGTATGCACGCAAGACGAGTGAACATTATTATTACAAGAAAGAAAAATTATCGAAAAAAATTTGCTCTAAGATTTGGCATCTGAGGGGTAAATGTGTATCACATTTTTAAGCAAATCCGCCGATTTGCCTTTGTATTTGCATGTAAATAACCCTTTAGAAATTAATTATTATCTCAAAAATAACCCTTATAGAATTTTTAAGCGCGTTTATCTCATGAATAAATTAATCAGAGGTGTTTTCAAAATAATAATAATAATTTATAAAAGACACCGTATAATTTGCAGGAATTTATAAACTTTACATTAGTTTCTGAAAAGTTTTCGTTAAATTTTAAAATCGATATAATTAGAAATGGAAATCAAATTTATTACAAGTAAGGAATGATGTTAATTTAGAAGTCGATATTATATTGTAATCTGAGTTGAGGATTAAGAATTCTGCAACAAAAATAATCTTTACAGAATTCTTAACCGTTATTATCTAAAAAATGAATTAGTCAAAGGATTTTTTTTCTAAAAATAATAAGAAGATTTATAAAAAATAAAAACCCAATTCTTATAATTTACGAACATTTTTAAATTTAGATTAGTTTCGAAAAATTTTCGTTAAATTTCAAAATTGATTTATTTTGGAGAATTCAAATTGATTCCAAAGAAGGGATGATTACTATTTTACTATTACTATTTAGAATCCGATATTATCTTGTAATTCGAGATGAAAATTAAGAAGTCTGCTACCTAAAATAACTTTTATAGAATTCTCAAATGCTATTACTTAAAGAATAAACGAATCGAAGTGTATTTTTAACAATAATAAAAAGAATTTAGAAAAAAATGCCTTTTAATCTACGAAATTTTTTAAAACTTTATTTTAGTTTTTGAAAATTTTTCATTACATTTGAAACTCGATTTATTTTGGAAGTCAAAGTGGAAATAATTATGTATATTTACGCGTCGTTATTAAACAGTATTACCAAATAAATGAATTCATCTAAAGTTTTTTTGAACAATAATAATAAGAAAATATCAAGAAGAGATGCTTTGCAATTTACGAAAACTTTTAAACTTTGTATTAGTTTCTGAAACTGCATCATTTAATTTCAAAGTCGATGTATTTTAGAGTGGGAGTCAAACTGATTTCAAGGATGGAGTGAATTTTTGTTTGTTTGTTTAGAAATCGATTTTATCTTACAGTTCGGATTGAAGATTAAGAATATTCTGCTGCAAAAATTAACCCTTATGTAATCTTTAAACGCTGCTATCCAGCGAATAAATTAATCTGAATGACAAACCAATAAATTACAACTATTTTGAAACCATCCTTAACAAGTAATAATAAATAAGTTACGAAAGCTGTTAGAGATTGTATATAAAAACTGAGACCGACTTGAAAGAGAACGGAAAATTTCCCCCCAACTTGATCAGTTACTAAATGCAAGTTTTTTTCTCTTCTTCCTTCCCTCCCTTTTCATCGTCGTCTCCGTGATGAAACCCAGCAGTGGGAAGGAGAAAAGTTGGCGACAAAATATCCTCCCTTCCCACCAGTCGGCAACCCTGCTGGGAAAAAGGGGCCGAACCGCCAGCACGGTGAGAAGCAAAGAAAGGCCGAGATGCGTCGGACGCGTGGAGCGCTCACATTCAAAAAGTGTTTATTGTAGGCGCATATCATCACATTGCTCCCTCGACGGAGGCCGGGGGTAAACAAATAAACAGTGACTCGTAAACAGGCAACTACATGTCGAGAAGGAAGCAGTCCAATCCGAAACCTCTCAAACGTGAGTAAATGATCGTTTTTTTATGAGGCTATATTTGTGTGGATATTTTTTTGTTCGTTTATCGGAAGTTTGGGTAAACAAATAAACAACGCATGGATTGAAATAATAGCTATCGGATGAAAACTGATTGGTTTAAAAATATTTAAAAGGGTGGTAACTTTTATGGAATGATTTTGTTTTAAGGGAAAGATTTTTTTTTTCTGTCGAACTTTCTATTTGTGATGTTTTAACCGGAAGAAGAGATAAACAAATAAACAGTAGTTCTTAAATATATTACGAAGGAAGTAGTCCAATCCGAGACTTCTAAAACGTGAGTAAATGTCCGTTTTCTTATAAGGTTATATTTGTGTGGATTTTTTTTTTTTGCTTGTTAATCGGAAGTTTAGGTAAACAAATAAACAACGCATGAATTGAAATGTTATTCATCGGATTGAAAAGTTATAGAGTTTAAAATGTTTGAATGGGGGTAACTTTTATGAAATTATTATATAGGAATTGTTTTGTGAGAGGGACATGTTTTTTTCGTCCGACTTTGTACTTGTGATACTTTAACCTGAAGAAAATATAAACAAATAAACAATGGATGTTTGAAATAATAGCATCTTTGACTAAGGACGAATTAAATTTGATTTTGATGAGGCGATAATTTTTTAATCAGTGACATTTTTTTTTCTTATGTTATTCTTTTTCTACCTTCAAAACTTAAATTCTAACATGCTTGACGGTTTGTTTATATTTATGTAAAAAAATTTAACAAATTAACACTATATGAATTTCTTTACGAATAATATATAAATTCACAAAATCATAAAACTGGAATACCATCTGCGTGAAATATACATTACAATTTGTTTCATTATATATATATATATAGCTTTGTGTTTATCTGAAAATAATAAACAAGTAAATAAAAGGGATAAAACATCCTCTATAGTACGAATAGAATATATTCTATTCTTACTATAGAATCCTATAGTAAGAATAGAAGAAAAGAATGCGAAATCTGCAAAAACGTGAGTGACGGTTTCACGTCAGCGTCGTAGTTTATTAGACCGTCTTTTGACATGTGAATTGGTCTTCTGTGTCCAAGATGACACATGCTGACGTGCAGCCCAGCAGGGAGTGTGAAGTTTCACGCCGTTCGCTGCCGGTGGTTTGGCGGCGTGGTCTTGGGACTTCGCCGGCTGGTGGCGCGTGGATGGAAATGTGACATGTGCTTGGGTTTTCATGCACTCTTGCGTTCGAAAATAGATTCGTTTGTTTAAAGGTATCGCTTGTTTTTGATGTTTGGGTGTCTGGTTTCTTCAAGAGTAGTTTTCGATTGCTAAATAACTCCTGTTGCGTTTTGAAAATTAAATATCAGAAACAACATTAACTCTGAATAATGCGTTGTTTATATAATGATACATTTTGATAATTCATATAAGATGATTCATTTTTCTTTTCCTTTATTTATTACTTTTTTATTTAAAAATTTAAAATATCTATTTGAATTTTATTTAGTAGCATAAACAGGGATGCGGTATAAAATTCAATTCTTTCTTAGCTTTAAAAGTTATTATTTAAATAATGACACTAAAATATTTTACGGCAGCTCTAAGAAGGATGATTCATTTTTCTTTTCCGTTACTTAATAAATATTTTTCTATTTAAAATTCTAAATTATCTATTCGAATTTCATTTAGTAGCATAAACAAGGATGCAACTTAAAATTCAATTCTTTCTTAGCTTTAAAACTTATTATTTAATAAATGACTCTTAAATATTTTACTACAATTCTAAGAATCTTTGGGGGGATTGTATTTCTGTACCAGATTTTAAATATCAAAATCAATTTTACAGTTCATATTATATATTCAGATTTGAAATTTTAATCATAAAATATTGTGATATAAAATTTATCGTTTACAATTTATATTCAATTTTATCATTTGGTAAGTGGTTCCTTACTAAAATTATTTTTACTCATTAAAATTAAGGGAATTGTGGGAATTAAGGGAATTATAATTGAAACTGATGTTCGATGAATGTAATAAATATAAGTAATTTTTTTTGAAGGAAAAAAGCATTCAACGTGCATATTTCTTTTTTGAAGCTAATTTTTGGGCATTCTTCATTTTAGTAAAGTTTGTCCTTTTTTACGAATTCAAATAAGTATTTATATTAAAATAAATGTTTGAGAAAAGAAATATCACATATTTTTTTACTGGATCTGCTTGTTCAAAAGCATATAAATCGGGCAACATATAATATCTATTATTGTTGCTTCAAATAATAATTGAATTTATATGCTGCTGATTTTTCTTGATAAAAAAATCTAACTAAACCACTCATTAAATTTTTGGTCTCTATTACAAAAGACTTAAAATTTTTAAGTGATCTTATGATATTCCTAAAACTCGAAGTTCGTTTGATAGTATTAACTCCTCTTACTCACGAAATATTAATATTGTTACTGATTCATCGTATAAATGAATTCTAATTTGTACTTATTTGCAGTATTTAAGAATAAATTAAATACTTTCGAAACAAAATGAATTTTTTCTTTTTAAATTACGTTTTATAGTCAACAATAACCAATGATAATAAATAAACTGATCTTTGATTTCCAGGTTATTGGAGCTCATAAGGATTTATATGGGAATATGATACAAAAAATGGGAAATTTTTAATTTAAATGTAATTATTTCTGGCCTTTATTTCGTTTTAAATTAATAAAGTAAAGCCTTTATATTTCTATGACACTGAAATGAAAACAAAAATATTTTTGATTTTTTTCTACTATCCTTGGAGCACATAATCATTTTTATTTCATTCGAAAAATTCTGTTTGAAAATCCTTTGAATATGAATGAGCTTTCTTAGATTTTATTGCTTTTAATGTATTTCTTAATCTTCTATATGTTTCAAAAAACCGCGTAAAATCATTAGAACAATGTACTTCTACATCCTATGCTTTGTTGCAGTTTGGTGTATTAAAAATAAATATTTGAAAATGTAAATTTTTAATTTTTATTCTAATTTTATTACTAAAAATGTAATAATTAAGAGCAAAAATTAATATTACTAATAAATATTCATAGTATTATATTTATAAAGATTAATGAAACCCTTATTGATGATAAAAATGAATGAGAATATCAGATTAAAAATTAATTATTTTTGTTAAAGTATCTTATTTAATATAGCTGCAGTAGATTCAAATTTAAATCAAATAATATATATACGGTACAGTAAGAAATCAATTATAGCTTTTAATGTAAGTTTATTAACATTTCATTTCGTGCAACAATCTTAAGAAATTTCTTAAGAATTTAAATTTGATTTAATTCATTGAGAGTAACTAATGAAATTTAAAAATCTAAAATATTTCGTAGAATAATTTTTTGGACATGCAGAAAAATCTTAAATAAGTTTTCTTCTCCATAAATATTATCATATATTACAACTTTATCATTTTGAAATGATTAGTGATGTAGAAAAAATTGAATTAAAGTCAATGAAAGATTTGTAGTATTTGAATCAGAAACAATCAAATTAATATTGGTATCTATTGCAATTTAGGAAATTTAGATTTTTTTTTTGAAATTTTTTGTTTTATAGAATTTTTTTTTTCAGTTTGAAATTCTTTGTTACGCAAAAATTAAAAATTAAGCAGTTTTAGTTTTAAGTTTTGAAATTCCCCCTTTCCCCAAAAATTAAAATTAAGAATTTTTAGAATTGACCTGTTAAACTAAAATTAAAAGGAAGAAATTAAAGATTGTTTAGATCCTCGCATAAGAGAGCTGAGAAATAAGATAAATTACTTGACTGAAAAACTTGGTGTTGTAGACAAATTTTCCCTATAGGAGAATATTTATAAAACTCGAACTGAACGAAATTAATTAAAGTTTATTTAGGAAACGATCCATGCCATTAAAAAGCTTTGCGTTATTTTTAAAAAGAGAAAAAGGTTTATTTAATATTAAGTTTGAATTTGTAATTAATATCTTTTTAAAAATCTAGAAAATTTTGAATTTCTTAATTGCTTTTTCATTTAATTCTTTTATTATTTTCAGCTAGATCACTTAAAGATATTTAATATTTGAATCGTATAATTTAGAATTTAAAAGAGAAAAATACGATTGAATAGAATTTTATTAAAATCGAGAATGTTATTTATTTAAATAAATAAATAAATTTTATTTATTTATTTAATGTTTTTTAGAATTGGAAACAGCAATTTGTTTTTGCATGGGAATATAAATTTGAAAGCGTTAATACTGCAAATTAACAGCCAATGTATGATTAATTCTATTTTATTCATTTTACTTAATGCATATATTTGTCTACTGTTGCATTTTGCTAAAATAATTAATGTTGCTACCATATATCTCGAAATTATATTAAGAAATTTTTGATAAAAGTACTTCTGATTTTAAAAAAATTGAAACAAGAAAAAAAGGAATTAATAATTCTAATAATTGTAGAATTTATTTATTTCATGCATAAGTAGATCTTTCAGTTTCACAAACGAATATCACTCCTAATAGAATTTCTTTCAATAGCCGTTGAATGCGAATATAAGATGTTCCTTGACTAGTTTATTTTACGCGCAAGTAGATATTTCAATTTCACTAACGAATATCACTTCGTAATGGAATTTTTTTCCCAAGAGCCGTATGAATGCGAATTAAGATCTTCCTTGACTATTTTATTTTATACGCTAATAGATCTTTCAGTTTTTATGATGTTTATTGACTTACATCTGAATTTCTTGGAATTTTCCACATGAAAGACTTTCAGACTTTTATTCATTATGAAGGAAAACGTCTTAGTACAAGCAGTTTTTAAACAGAGGTTTCAAATTAAACTTATTTAAGTTATGGTTATTTTGCATTCGTGTAAGATTGGAAATTAACATGACTAATCTTTTAAACTTATAAAATTTTAATTGATATCTGAATTCATTTAAAAATCTGCCTGTTTGGAGATTTTGTTTTCATTAAAAAATATTTATTTGCTGGAAACACACGCGCACATTTACAAATCAGGAAATCAGGAAGAAAATTTCAAATAACTGTTTATATTTCCCTTTCCTTTTTTCTCAATGAATTTTTTTCTGATGAGTATTATTTCAATAATTTATTGAAAGCTTTAAAAGATTGGCAAAAACAACCTTCAAAACAATTCATTCAATTATTTACATACATCGGTTATGTTTATTCAAAGATAAATAATAATTCGAATTTTTTTTACTTAATCTTTATTTTTTTTTCTTGTCTATTTTCGCAACATTTTAACACAGAAATGAAAATTTATTTTATATTTTATAAACACCTAGGAGTCGTTGTTTCTACAAAATAAAATGTAACAGAATAATGCAGTAGAGATTTGAAAAATGAAATTTTAATTCGAATCAAATCTGATATGTTTAGAATGTTTCGATTGTTTTGCATTCCCATATTCTTTTTAGTTTTCTTTTGACATTGATTCTTACATAGCCGCGATATGTATACTTTTTTTCAGACTTTTATACAGTTTTTAAATTCTTATCAGTCTTTTCATTCTAAAATTTACTACTAAATAGAGGTGATCTGTTTATGATACAAAAATTATATTTTTATAAAATAGAAGTTTAAACAAATTTCATTTTTGTCTTATTCCTCCAGTTTAATCCTTGTAGAGACATTTGTTCAATATTGTAAACGGTTAATTTTATAACCAGACTATGAAAAAAAAATCTGATCTGAAGTTTATAGGACATTTTGAATTTAAAAATAATAGAAATGTACAAAGTATACCAGTATGAGAAATTTTTTAAAATCCACTATTTTAGAAAAAAGGCAAAATATTTAACTTCAAAAATTAAGCGATACATATCGCTGTTATGTAAGAATCAATGTGAAAAAATCAGCAATTGAAGTAACTTAAAAAACCTTTAAGTTACTTCATGGTTATAAAAAGAACATCTAAAATACTACTAAAATTGTATATGTCTTCTGAGAAAAAATGATCTTTGAATTTTAATGTCAATGTCCATTAAAAATTAAATAAAATTTTGTTTTTAAAAAACCCCTTTATTTTAGTTAGATTAATTATAGAATTAATGAAAGAATTCAACTTAACTTATCTTTTTCTCGGCCTCTATATTATAAAAATCTGCATAACTCTTTTTCGCATTCTGTAATTAAAATTATATGTTATTTCATGTTTAGTAATTTTCTACGTTATATCTTATTAAAAGTAATTTAATCGTCGTTAAATAGTAAAGTCTTAAACTACGGCAAAAAAATTAAAAGTAAAACAATGAATATAAGGAATTAATTCTTCAGAATTGCAACGGAAATTAGTTGGTTTACACGACGCAAGTTTGTAATCAACCAAGTTGGTCAGAAAACGGCGAAATGATTGTCTTTAGATCGAGATTTGGATTGAAAGTGGTTAAATGAGAATTTGATCGTTTAGATCCTTTGATAAGAACGAGGTCAATGCAATTAAAGTAACATTAATAGACTTCTCTAAACAGATCGTTCGTCGATGACAAGAAAATGATCGATCTGATGCATGATAGCTTGTTTTGACAATATAAAGTTTCAGCAATTTGTTAATTCAAAATATCTGTCAGCAAATTTTTTATAGGTACTTTTAAAATGAAAAACTTCATAAATGAATTATTTTCTAAAAATAAATTTATAAGATAATAACATTAAATTGAATTTAGGATTAATGAAATGGTAAGAAAATCATCGACTTCATTTGTAATTTCTTGTTTTGATCATAAGAGGTTTTTACAATTAGTTAATCTTTAAAACAAATTTTTAAATTTCAAAATAAGTTATCGGTTTCTAAAAAACTATTTTTTGATAAAAATATTATTGAAAGTTATATTAAATTTAGGATAAGAGAAATTGTAAGATCTATATGGACCGATGTCGTTTGATTTGACTATACAGGATTTAACAAATTGTTAACTTGAAAATGTTGATACTAAAAATTTAAAATTATTATTAAGAACTGAAATTTTAAGTGATGATACTAGTTTAGGGTGGTATTAAAAAGAAAACAGAATTAAAAAATTAAATTAAATTGAAGAGGAATGAATAAATAAATATCGATATAAAAACGGATTATTTATTTTTACAACATGAAGATTTTCTTTGAGAGGATTTGAAGTATTTGACATCAAATATGAAATTTACACTAAAAATTTTCAGCGTAAAGTCAGGCTTATATTCTAAAAAGCATTTTTTAAAATGAATGAAATTGAAAATACGATTAAGTTTAGAATAAAATAAATGATGATGTAAACATGATCCTATCTAATGTATAGGATCATGATGTCACATGATCCAATACATTAGCACAATGAGATTTTGAATGCTTTTTAATTCTCGTATTTAACAACAGGAGTTTAAAGTATGTCCTAAAATGTGACGTTTCCAAGACAGAATTTTGATATATAGAATGTATTTTGGAAAAAATAGAGTTAAATAAACATTTCAATTCAGGCAGTAAAGAAAATTATCTATTAGGTACAAGATCATTTGATTTTAAAATGCAAGATTATATCAACTCATTGTTTATAAAATCTGAAAATAAATGTTTACGAATCTTAAAAATTGAAGTTTAAATATAGAATCTTGCATAAAATCTATTTTTTAGATGATATAATATAAAATTCAATTCAATTGAGACCTGACATGTGGTAAGAAAATTATATAAGATATGTGTTTCAATGTTTTAATTGTAGCAAGTTTCCATCCTTTATCTTTGATATCGAATGTTTAAAATATCTCTTAAAGCTTTAAACTGGAGGTAAAGTAACTATTACGTTGACTAGTAATTACAAAAAAGCAAAGTTCGTAATGTAATATAACAGGGAATGTTATTAAATATTATAATTTCCGCGTTGATATGAATGATAATGAGCAAAATTGTTAACATTAACCGGTTTGCTTGTAACTCGATTTAAAGAGAAGAGTTACTTTATAACCCGTTCGGATACAATGATGTGTCTGACTCTTACCCGAATTACAGCTTTTTTTTTCGTGCTGAAATTTGTAATTAAATCAACGGTGCAATTTTTTAAAAGATTAAATTCTCTTAGAAAACAATTAAGTATCACGAGTATCTTTCACTTTTTAAAAATGAATTGATACAAGAATTAGTTAGGAAGTTAGTTGATCTAGTTAGGAAGTTAAATAATTTCGTAATTCTATAGTTAAATCCAATGCATATTTGCAGATTTCCTCTTTTAAAAATTTATGTATTAAAATTATTGAGAATATCCATATTTGATGAAGAGAACTTGAACTTTCATGTTTTAAATTATATAGATTTTTTGAATATTTTTACTATTAACTTACGGTTAGTTTTGTCATAATTTTCAACTCAAACTTTGCTAAAGAATAGTTTTTAATGTGGTTAAATTATGCTGTTTAGATTTCTATAGAGATTTTGGAAAAAAAATTAAATTAATACATATGAAAAAAATGCCACTATATTTAAAATGTTTATTTCCCGAAATTATTCGGCCTTAAAATACATTATTGGCAGAAACTTTCCTATTTGTTTGGTAAATCACGATCGTTTTCAAAAACTACGTGCATATTTTATATTTGTATGATTTAGTTTATAAATTTATTCATGCTTATTATTCATTCAGTCTTCAATGAATTTATTCATTCTTAATTTTTGTTAGAATTAAAATTTATACTAAAATATAAAACATTTTCATGTATGATGTTATTTAGTTTTAGATAAATTAATAACTAAAGATTAGAAAAAGTGTAACAAAAACGATTTCAAAATCAACTACAAATATAGCCGTCCTTTTTTGTTGATATTAGTATGGTTTGATAGTAAATTTGGGCCGTTTCGTATTGTTTATAAATAACAATAAACGCTTTGGGTTGCTAAAATTTTGTTGAAAATGATCATATGCTTTGAAAATTGAGAAAATGCAAGCAAATAAAATAACTATCTATTTTATTATTTATACTTTAGAAATGATAATTATTTTCATTTACTTCTCTTCCAACATTAAATTTTTCTTTGGAACTTATAAATTTTTGAAGCTTAAAACAATGTAACCTAATATTTAATTTATTTTTTTATCATTGATTTCAGATAAATCACTTCAAAATTTATCTGGGAAACTGTTTTTAAATATTTGTAATTCTCTTTTTTAATTTATTCATGTGTAACTGACATTTTATTTGACTTATTTTACAGTTTGTTTTGTTTAAAATAATTGCTGGTTTGATCCTTGATTGTCATATTTTATCTTTTGAAAACTGCATTTAGTTTAAAATTATTAATGAGAAAGTTTTTAGTTAGCCATTTTTAATTCAAAATAAGTAATAAAAATACAATAGCAATTGCCTTTAAATTTCACTAAGACATGTAATTGTTATGAATCACGAGAGAAAAGGATAAAAAGAGAGATCACTCTACAATGTATTTATAATAATATTTTTTACATTTATTATAACTTGTTTTTTATAAGAACCATGCGTTTGAATCCTATGTCTTAATTTTATCTTTTAACATTAATTGGAATAATGATTTGAAAGTGAATTTTTTTCTTAACTGGAATTCCTTCAAAATGCCCGCTAATAATACGATTAAAACTATTTAATACACTTCAGTACAGACTTAAACGAACTATTTCTTCCAATAAAGTCTAGCATTTAATAATTATTCTTGCTTTTAAAACTTGAGATTTGATCCAACTTAAAACATTCTTACATTTTTTTCTCTGTTTCTTTCATTTTATATACTATCATTATAAGCAAGGAGTGTTGCCGACAGGCTCTACCTATAATTTTTTTTCAATAAAATATATCATTAAGGAATATTTTTCATTTTTGAAGAAAATATTTTTAAGCATCAAATAATGACATTCCAAATTATGACATAATGAATATTTTTGATTTTGACATCAAATTATGCCATTTCAGCATTTAGTTTAATACACTAAACACATGTTCCAATAATTGCATATATGAATCATTCTTATAAAGTCAAATCCTGCGACAATATAAATAAAATGTAATTCGCCTGTCCTTCTTCAAGAAACTGCAATTTCAGCTTCTTATTTATTAAAAAATATATAGATGTTAGTCAAAATCCTCCTTTATTTTTTTTCTACCATAGAAAAAAAATCATGTGATTAAATATTTGATGAAGCTTTGAATGCTTCTTAAATTTTAGCAAAACAATGTTTCAAATTAGATAATGAATAGTTTTAAAAATTGCCTATATTCGGGAACATTTTATATGATTATTAAATGAAAATCATTAAATGAATAGATTTTTTTAAACTTGATATTGCTATAAAATATCGGTTTTTTTCTAGGGTTTTTGAAGAAAAACATCACAAATACGTTTAATTTTTTATTAATTAAAATTCTGATTAAAACCTTGTTTTAAATTTTAAAGCTATAATTTAAAATAGTCTATTCCTTAGAGAGGAATTGTATACAGAACACAAACCTTACTTATTGGAAGAGATTATTTTCTGGGTTTTAAATGATTATGATAGTTATTACTATAAGTAATAATCAATACTGATACCATAACTAATACTGATATGGCTATAATTTAAAACAATTCAATATTTTTATAATATATTCAATTCTTATATTTTATCAATTTAAGCGAATTATTACAGAGAATGAATAAGGTAGTGGGGCACCAAAAATGCATTTAACAGTTAACCACGAATTTTATGCTGTGTTTCTGACTATGCTCCTAAACATGTTCATCTTTTGATTATCATTCTAATTCATTTTACATGCATTTATTGATAATCAGTCCCGTTTTGGGATTATCTAGTTCGAAGGAAACATTGATTAATTTTAATTTCAATTAAATTTCCACATGTTCTTAAGTTTAGGATTCTTTCAACAAAGTAATTATTTAATCAAAAGTTATAAAGATATTATAATCATGTCATTTTAATAACCTTATATTTATCCTGTTTATTGTGTTGTTGCATTATCCGCCAAATCGAATCAAATCCCTTGACATCATTCTAAACGAAAGTGGAAACTTTTTAAAGGCAATTTATCTTTTAATTGCGAGTTATATTTCACGGTACAATAACTTTACTTTCTTATTTCTCTTGCAAATTGGACCAATATTAAACAGATACTTTCTTCCTTGCTTTTCAAACATAGAAAATATATTGATAAATTACTTGATGAAGAATTGAAAACAGTTTGAGTTTCATTGCTACACAGAAGTTTACTGACATTTTATGATTATATTATTTTATATTATATAGTTTTATAATGTATTATTATATTATTATTGTTGAAAATTATCCAAACAGATTTTTTTATTATTTAAAAAATTCAGAAGAGAATTGCATGACAACTAAATTGAACTCTTTGTAAAACATAACTTTAGAATTTTAAAACTATATTAAAATCTTCTTTGTACAATAGTGTTTCATGAATTTATCATGTAAAGACTCAAAAGATTGCTTAATATCTTAATTATTAAAATACTAATTAGAATATTTCGAAAAAAATAATCCTGTAATGCAAAGTCTAACCCTAAGTTATAATTGTACCAAATCTGAGAGTCCTTATAAAACAGTGTGCCTTTTAGAAAATCAACACATACACTCACATATTATCCTATATTATTATTAGATATTACTTTGTCAATTTAAATTTTATTTAATTAAAAATTATTAGTATTTATAAAATGAAAACTTCTCTACATTTCTTGTTTATCGATTTAGTTGAGTAAATTATGACAAAAGTGGGTAAAATATTGACAACAAAAAAGTACTTAGTAGAGATTTTTTAGAATAACTCAAAACCTGTAAAAATAGTTTCATCTGGTGAGTCATTCTCTCAACTTCTTTAATTCATATGCATTTATTATAATTCATGTTGTGCTACTTGTACAATCTTTGAGGCTAGATAAGTGGATCTAATAGTTGCGCCACTACAGCTATGGTCACAAACGCTCCACTTCCGGCGGAAATGCCCGAAAATCTGTCTTACAATCAGAATTGTGGCATAAAAGCAGCGGCAAATCAGAGCTGGCAATAATCAACAGTGACCATATGTTTCCGTTCTGCGCAACTGTTATCTGTCAATCAGATACGAAGGTCCAAACGTTTGTTTTCTGACGTATCCGATCTTTGCGAAAGCGATATTTTGCACGGAGAAACATCTTGAAAGTGTACACCAAGACATCCCTCTCTGTACCTGAAAAATGAATTTTAAATAAAGTTTAGAACTAGAATCATGGTACAAATGCCAAAAAGTTAGGTATCTTGATTCAATGAAAGAAATTTCTTGAAAATATTTTTCATTGGATAAGTTAATCAAAAGTGAGAATTAACGTACTTAAAGAACTTATTTGTTAAATTTTGACACTATTTAAGAAAATAACTGTAATAATTTTAGTGAATAATGTATTATGATGTATAATTTTTGAACGATGAATGATGGTACCCCATTTTATTTTCTTGTATACGAAATATTGAGAAAATATAGTGATGTTCAAAAAATTTGAGCTCGAGTCTTTGAGGAATCTCCACATTTTAAACTTCCCTAAGTTTGAAAAGCACATTTTGGGGAAAAGACCATCTATCTGTCTGTTTTTGTTCCTTTCTTCTATTTTTTCCATTCCATCTTGTACTCATCCAACTGGTTAGATAACTCAGAGTTAGAAGCATCGGGTGCACAGTATAGAGTTATGTTCTGTCTATCTGCCTATTTGAGAGAAAGATAACTGAAAAACGCTTTCAGATAGGCAGATATAATCTTTGGCATACAATCGTTACATTAAATTTTGAACCAATTCCGTTCAGAGGAAATTTGTCTGTTTGGCTCTTCAAATATAAGTTAACACAATAATGACAAAACTAAGAGAGTTTAATAGATTAAATTCGCTACACAACACCTATAAACTAGACACCTATCAAATTTGAACCAAGAAAAGTTTGATTGTTTGTCTGTCTTAGGAACATGGAAATGCGATAACTTAAAAATGCAATGATTTAAATATATTAAATTTGATATATGATTTTATGATTAGAAGTATAGTTTATGAGTGGGGAGATCAATTTTGGTTTGAATTGGATGAGAAAATCGCATCTAAGATAAATATTTGATTTTAAGATTCTATAAAAAGCAAACGATAATTGCCAAATAACTCGCCAAGATTGGCATGATAGATTTAGTAAAAATGCTAACTCATGCAAAGTGGTTAATATTTCGTAACAATGGAACGCCAAATCTACGATTCTAAGGGTAACAGCTTTATTGAGAGAAAGTTTGAGAAGACTACGCCGTCTGGATAATATCAACATTTTTTAAAAAAAATGTCTTAGTGTTCAATGCATTCTTTTCACCAAATCATTTACTCATTTTTATTTATAGTGTAAAATATATTTTAAATGTTACAGTAAGAAAATTAAGAGTTGTCAAACTAATAAATGGGATTCCTTAAATTTTGATAATGCTTAAATTGGGTGGAGGTATATCTCCGAAACTTCCTCATATTTTCTCTAATATCCACAGCCTCTTCGCATAAAATTGCGAACTTTGGGCAAAGTCGTGAACTCTTCGAGTGCTTTTCTGTATTGGCAAAAGAAAATTGTGTTCGTAGTACAGTGATGATATTACAAGTCTTCGCTAAACAACAGTTGCAGAAGAGTTTATTAACACACACAACATTTGGCAACTTTTTTTGGCTCAGATCCCTTAGATGCGATTTTTATGCAAGTACTAGAAAACAGAATATAAATTTCGGAGCCAATTTCCCTGACCAACTGAACAAGGATTTGCCGTATCGCTACAAGCGTAACACCAAAACTGCAACCGAAATTTTCCTTATTAAAGTCATCGTATTTTAGAGTTACTGGCTCACATACGTGTAAAATTACAGACAGATGGACAGTCAATTTCATCATGAATTTGGTTGAATATTTGATAGAGATCTACTTGATAAATCTGTCTTGCTGAATTTTTTTTTCTGTTTCGTTTTTTACGTTTGGTAATTATCTTGTTCACTAGTACTCGCATAACCAGCTTGACACAAACAAAATCATTTTTAAGTTATCGTATTCACACATACGGACCCTCTATTTTCAATATTTTGCATTCAGAATGGCTTAGGATATTTCTTCAAATCAGTTGCTCAATTCGCATCTGTACATTAAAATATCTTTTTTACATATATGATTATAATACTTTAAAAAGCATTTAAAGTTTTGTCGCCTGGAGAAACTTAAAGGATGCTTCAAAAGTACTTTTAATTTTCTTAGGAGAAAGAGGAATAACGAAAAGAGAAAATACTGACTTTCAATAAGCCAATATAATGTTTATTTAATTTTAATGATATTTTGGAAATCAAGCAAAATAATTTGAAAAATGACCATTTAATCAATGCAATAATATGATTTTTTATTATTTTGATAGCATATAATTTTTTAACAATATTTAAGAATACCAGATTCTATTAAAAATATCTGGTTAAATTGTGTCATAATTTTTCTCTGTGTCTTTCTGCCTCTAAATTTTTTTTTTGCATAAAAAAATATGTTTAAAAATTTAGTTTTAGCACCCTTAAAAATAAATCTTAAATATGTATGAAGATAGATGCTTAAGATAATTTCATTGTGAGTAAAATAAAAAATCTAATCGTTTTATATAACTATTAATTCGGTTATTTTGCAAATTTTCTAAAGAATAAAGTGATTATTTTTTTTAATGAAATTAAAAAAATAATCTATTATTATCTTTTGTGCTAATCGCTTTATCATCTTTCGTGTTAATCAATCTGTTTCAATTAATAAATTTCATTTTTTTATTCATTTCTATGAGATGTTTTAAGAATTAAAATGTATACTGAATACAGAAAATACATTAGCCGATCTAGATTTTTTTAAAAATATCATCTGATTTGAGTTTATTAAATTTACATAATTTTTCGAGGAATGGTATCTTAGAAATAATTTACAACAAGATTTAATGAATCATTCTTTCAATTCATCAAAAATTTTCAAAATAAAATGAATTGAAATAAAATTACATAATCTTTAATATATACATATATTAAAAAGAAAAATGCAGAAGTTGGATATTGAATATTACATTTAGGTTGCATTCAATGGCTTTCGTTTTTAAATCACAAAAAATTGAAAGAAAAAATAATGAATTCTTATTATTTTTGTTATCAATATAGAAAGCATACATATGCTCTGAACAGCAATTATAAACCTTCTTTATTTAAATTCGTTATTGGAATTACAAGAAAAAAATGAATTTCTTACATTTTTGGTTTAAATAATGATAAACTTTTCACATTTCTTTGATATAAAAATAAAATATAGTTAAAGAGTTTTGTTTAAAATTATAAATATTTTAAAGTATCATATATTCAAAGCTTTTTACAGAAATCTGTTATGAAATTTTTATTTGAATTTAAAATCATTGCTAGCAAATATTTTCATTATATCACAATAATTTTTTCCCTTAATTTTTTTATGCATACTTATCATTTATGCAGTTTCTTCAAAATATTCTCACATTTTTCAATTGCGCCGTGTTTTTTACATGAATCGTATCATATTTGGTAGGATATTTCAATTATAATGCGATTGCAACTATTGTCAAAAGACTGACATGAAAGTCTCAAAGGAAAACTTTTTATTACCTTACAAGTGTACCGAGTGTAATTGAAAAATAATAACTAATAATTGCAGTAGTAAATCAATGATATTTAAATTAAAATCTTTGAAATAGGAATAATATTTTAATATGGAGTAGAACGATGGAATTTCAATTTTATATGAATAATAATATATTTAGAATAAATAAAATTTTGCATGATGAATAATAATTTATTGCCCTAAATTTGTGAATAATTTCTAAGTCACAAGATTTATTTATCGGTCCTCTGTAAATAATTATTATAAACTTAAATTTCGTTGCATAATTATGATGCGAATATTTTGGCTTAAATCTATGAGATTTTTTTTGTAGCAGTCAAGTCATAAAAATGTGCTTAAATTCATTGCCCTCTTAATAAATAGGCATCTGTCGTTACTTTTAAATTCCTTTTATTTCATGTTTTTTACTGTGTAAGTATAGTGAATATGGAAAATTCAATAAATGTAATTTTATGTGTACAAAATCTCAGTTTTCATACCCATCTTAAAGTAAAATATCTTTTTTCAACGTTTTTAAATAACCTCAAGGAAGTAGATATTTTAGATTGCTTTCCATGATTTACCATGTTAAGAAAAGTTAAATCTTATCATTTGTATATTTTTGAATTGATATTCAAATAAAATTAAATATAAAAATTTGGAAAAAAAATTAAAGTGAAATTTTCATTGTGGAGAGAATAGCGAAATTGACAGCATTTTTATATTTGGAGGTAATGATTATTTCAGTAGTTAGTTTCATAAATTACTTTATTAAAAGGCACCGGTATTCTCATTATTGCAGTTTATGTTCTTTAGCAATACCATACTTTTATCTCTCTAACGAGCGTATGGGGGCTCTTTTTGTAATACTTTTTTGAAGAAGTGAGCATATCAATACTCTCTCTTTTTTTTCGATCAAGAATAACACAGTACTGAGGTAGGGGCCTAAGGGGGGGTAAATGTTTTAGACACCACTCTTAGAGGAACGATGATATAAAAACTGTGTTTATAGCAATTTTTAAAATCAGATGTGATGTGTTTGTTTGAAACAATATAATATGATTTGGAATATTAATTTTTGTATTTAGTAATTAATAAATTATTAGACCTCTAAGGATACATATAATTTGTGAAAATAAGGAAACACTTGACATCCTTTCTTTGTATTTATAAATGTCTGTAAGTCGAACCTGTCGATCTAGCAAAGGTGGATGCATTATCTTATCCGAGATCTCAAATCAGATTCCAGACTTTAGTCCATCCATGGCTTTCTCACGTGCTTATCAAATTCCCCCTCCCAGAAATCTTATCTTCCATCCGGTCTTCATGCGGGATAAAATTTCCATATAAGGTATAGCCGGACTTTTACTTTATATAGCGCTTATCACACCTTATCACCGTTTTCTAAACTGATGCATGAAATCTCAAAGTAAAGTCCTTGATAAGCATTCAGATGTTGGCTGGTAAAATCTTGAAAGCCTATCTGATTGTGTCAGTTTGAAATTTTTGAGTTGTTCGTAATCTGTTATCATTATGCACAGCCGTTAGACAGATGTGGATAATGGATACCTTTCCACGTTTCTAATCTTGAAGGATGATGCTTATTGGCAGGAAGCGACGCTCTGGCTGGTGCAAGTATTTTTAAACCAGTCGACTGAAGATGTTGGAGAAGTAATCTCCATCATTGCAGAGTAGAGATTTTGCAGAAAAATTATATTGTCTCTTACATGAAAAACTAAAGAATTTTTTAACTGTTCCATTCTTATTTCATCATTTTCATTCCAAATTACAAGAAAAGACAACATTAATAGAAATTATTAATATTTTATAGAAATTATTAATACGGCATTATTAAGAGGAAAAACCATATTAATAAAAATTATTAATATAATAAGACATTATTAAGAGAAAAACCATATAATTATAAAGTATTAATATGTTAAGACATTATTAAGAGAAAAGACAAAATTAATAGAAATTATCATCATAATAAGACATTATTGAGAGAAAAGACAATATTAATAAATTTTTAACATAATAAGATATTATTAAGAGGAAACACATTAATTCTTTAATATTTACAAATGAAGATGTTTGTGCATCTGTGTGATCATGCGCGGAGATTCAACGAGACATATTATTAGACTGAGATAAGAAATTCTGCTCAACTATACTTCAATTGGCGATTTTATTTTGAAATTTTAATTAATTAAAAACTAAACGAAAGTTGGACTTTTCTCTGTCTTATCTCTCAAAATTATTACCGTAATTCAAATTTAATACTTTTTTTAGAATTAAAAATGTTCTTTTTTATGAAGATAATTTAATTGCTGTGCAATTGTTTTCCTGAATTTAGATAATTAAAACATTTTTTGTGTTATTCTCAATAGTAAAATTTGTTATTTCAAACCATTTATATTATTTCAACAAATATTTAACAAAGTGATTTCTTTTTTTTGGGGAAGAGAGAGTATTTCCTAATTTTATGAACAGCTCATATGCAGCATCATAGAATAAAATTATATTTCTGCAAAAGGCAATTTCGCAGTTTGGAATGGTTAACCCAAACACTTAATTCTTAATATCACTTTGATGTTACGGGTGCCCAATTTTAGGGAAATTGTTCAATTATTATAATTTTTATTATAATTTTGAGTGCAAAGATGTAAAGTCAATTCTGAATTTTGAGGATGAAGAAATAGTTTCGCCTTCCTAAACTAAAGCAATTTTGGAAAAAAAAATAATTGCCTTATTTTTAATACATCCTTTTCGACTAACAACAAAAAGAAAAAAGCATTAATTTGTTTTAAATAAATAAAATATTTCAGAATTGGAAAATAAACTTGTTCATAAGCTCAAGAAGTTGCGTTCTTTCAAACTTTCATCTCTTTTAGCAAAATAAGAATTAAAAAAATTATTACCTCAGTTCTAGAAAACTTTTTACTACTCGAAATAATAAAATAAATCTTTAATTTGTTTTTTAAAAAACTGTGATGGAAAATTAAATAAAATAATGCTCTTTATCAAGCTGAATTACAATGATGATGGTTATTTGATAATGTTCGGAGGTTGATATGGTTTCATTTTCAGTATACTATTTTCATCAGAAAATAAGCAAAAGCAATTTTAATTAATAATATAAGAAATAGAAATAGCAAATAAAACAAGAAATAAAATAAATAAAATAAGAAAATAAAAATAGATAAAACTGATTTTTAAAATTGCCAAACAATAAAAGCTGAATTTTTTTTTCTATTTCGTAAACTTGAAGAAAATTTTTATTTGAAATCTCTTTTTACAGGCTATTATAAATTTTTGGTTCGAAATTTTATTTCCGAAATTTTTTTCGTGGAACCAAAATAAATAATCGAGATCTGCAAAAAAAAATGATTTGAATTAAAGATCTTACTTCATCTATGTAAATGAGACGATTTACTGTGAAGTGAGGACTTTAAATTTTAAAATTTTGTTTAAATATTTTCTTTTTCGCGCATAATTTTCTTCAAAAAATAATGAAATGGAATGTCAAATAATTCTGAAAGATTTTAAGGTCTTGCCTTCGTTTAACTGTTGAGATCAAAATAAGGAACTAGAGAAAGACAAAATGACTTTAAATTTCAGAACTTTGTGCTCTGAACAGTTTTTCATTTGGCACAATTTTGGAGCAGCATTTTTATCTGAAAGCAATTAAATGAAGAATCAATCAATTCGTAACAAAATGAAATTGTTTTTACCGAAGCCATTGTTCTATTTCAGTTATAGACATTTTTCATCTTCGACCTAAAATCGTTCCTTAATTGTTCTTAATTTTTTTATTACATTCATTAGCTGTTACTATCATCTTATACTGCATCATTGACAAAAGTTTTCTCTTAATAACAATTAGTAGATATAGAAATGAATGGAATTTTTTATAGCAGCAATTTACAATGGAAAATATAAAATGAAAAGAAAGGAGAATGCCGTAAAACTAGCTGGTATCACTGTTTTTGTATGAAACTCTCAATAATAGAATTCAGTCTTATGGAAGAAGTGCCCAGTCTTCCCCGTGTTATTACAGAATTAGGCTGTTTTAATTTAATTATATTAACTTCTGTTTTTATTTAAAGAATGGGTTGTAATGTATATTGTAAGAGTTCTTTTTCTGTTATTGATATGATAAAATGTAGGCATTGATATAATGATGTTAATAGAAATTTCGATACACCTGATATCTTCCTTACCTCATCGTGGATGGTATAAATGAAGTATGCCACTAATCTTTTAAACTAATTAATAATTAAATGAATACCTCTATCCAACAATCTTCAACATCAAAAAATATGGTAGGGTTCATTTTCATTGATTTAGAATAATGTCGACATGGATTCCAACGTGTACAATGTCTTCATTATCCGACCATAAGTCATTAATTATGAAATATGGCCTCAGTTTTATGAAACAGATTGATAATAACACAGCCAAATCCATCCATTGAATATCACCAGCCAAATAAATCTGGCAGTGTTTATTTTGATTCAATTCGAATAATACAGACTTTGCATTTCAGTCATTTTTCCCTGGAATAAAGCAAATAACTGGTAGAGTAAGAGAAAGATAAATTGATACCACAAGAACATTATGAGAAAACCATTGATAAATAATGAACTTAAGACATTAAAATACATATTTGGATTTATAAATTTATATCATTTTGTGTTCATTTATCAAGTCAAGATCAGTATTCACAAAATGCAAATTTGAGTGCAAAATAAATGAAACATATAAACATCGTGAAATCCATCCAAATTAATCTAGGCATAATTTAATATAACGTGCGGCTAGTAATTATTTATAAAAAGCTTTGATTTTACAAGCATTTAAGAGCAGTCTTTTTTAGCATCTAAATTTATCGTTTTTTAACTCAAGTACCCAGAATTCCTTAATCCAACACTTTTTCAACATCTTTCTTTATCTTGGATAAGAATCACTGGGAAAAAAAACCCGTGATTAGTTTTTTTACAAGCTCTCTAAATCATTTTTATGGATGATTTAACCTTTATGTTTTTTTCTATTTAAAAGACCCTGCTAACGATAAATCTAGAAGAGGGGGAAAAAAGCCTTGTCAATATGCCTAATGTAGCGTTAAACAATTCAACTTGAATAATGAGGGAGGCGATACCGTTCTTTAAAAACATTGTTAACATTCATTCGTACATTCATCGAACACTGGCGAAATAAATTTGATTACACAACAATAACAATTGAGAAAAAAGGGGGTGGAAAATAATACAAAAAATTATTTTAACCGTTCTACTGCTCCAGCTTTTCTTATTTTAGATAATCTTTTTTTCTTTCTCTCATCCTGTTTAATTTTTCACTACGATTCGGATTTTTTTTTCTTCTTCTCTTTCTTCTTTTTTTTTCCATGTTTTTTTTTTCTTATTTCATCTCCCCCTTTTTACTTAATGCTTCGGGAGCCATATATTTATCAGCGCAGTTCTGAAGAAATATATTTAATTCCAAAAACACACACGCGCACGCACGCACACACTGTGCTTCGTTTTTTATCACTGTTTCTTGTCTTAGAGTAACATTAAGAACAGTTAATGATAAAAGGTTTGTAGTATCTCAAACATCCACACACTCGACAGTTCGAAACAGGAGAAGGAAATAAAATTTTTAAAAAAACCATGGGTTTTTTATCCTGATTTTTTTTATTGAGGAGAGGTGGGTCTCTAAATAAATGCACACTTCATCAAATCCTCTTTGGCCTTCCTCCCTATCCCACCCCATCATTTTTTTTTATCAAACTACTCCCCACTTCAAACTATAATCATTAGATTCTACAGTTTTTGAACGATGGTTTTTTTTTCACTCTTCCACTATTTTCGCCTTACTTCTTATCATTCATCTAAATTCAAATTTAGATAAGCTTATTAAATGAGAACGCTCCACAGCATAGCAGGGTGGTGCGCTTTGAAAAGAAACTAAGGGAAAGAGAGAAAAAAAACGACCTTATGGGGAGAACGTTTAGGGCTAAAGCGGAAGTGTAACGCTAGAAAAAAAAATGTATAAAATATATATTTAAAGCACGGTTTCGAAATGGACCCATCAAAAAACTGCAATTGCCTGACCCCTTTCATTCTTTTTTCATTTGAAATGAAGTGTTTTAGGATATTTTTTTTATTCAGTGTTTTTTTTTGTCTGCTCCAGAGTTGATGGGAGATTTTCGTAAGTGATTTCTGAATGATGTGTTCTAGATCGACCGATGCCTCATTTTAAAAGTTCCATTTGTGCTTATTTTCGATTTGAATGAAAATAAGCCCAATTTCGAATGAATTAAGTCTCTTAAGAATTGAACTTTCGCTTGTTATGATAACTGATTTCAAAACTGGAAGCATTTTTTTTCTAGAGCTTAGTTTATTTTATTTTCAAAGGATCCCTTCAATACTTTTTGGAAAAAAATTCTTTAGCATAAAAAATAGGCTTTCAATGTTTAAAAAAAGCTTTTAGCTAAATGCAGATGAGGAGGAGTTTTTTTTTTACACGTTTATTATACTTCAACGTTATTTCTGCATGGATTATAGCCAATAAAAAGTCTGCCATTATAAATTAAATCAGAAGCTATTGAAAATTGATTCACTAAACCATTTTAAAGATAATTATGAAGTGTTTTGGCTTTTAAAAATTACATATTTTATGTACATGTAATTATTTAAATTGCAGTTAATAGTTTAAAGTTTCTGAACTTACTAATTGCTAAAAAAACCTTTTTAAAATTATTTAGGATGCAATTAAGCATTTAAAATTTCTTAGTATTAACTTAGAATTTATTTGAAAATTATTCAAGAAGAACTTAAAATTTTTGAATATGATCATTAAGTCCGTTTTGTTCCTGATTAGTTTAGTTTTATTCCATTAACGCCCTGTTTAAAAGCAGCACTTGGGTTACTTAAGAGTAGACCTCGTAATTTTAAACCGAGCTCAGATGATAATGACAACATCAGACTTGCCATCCACCTCTCCAATTTTCCGCCTCACACAAGCAGGAGAACGCTTAATTCTGACGGATTTAACGTACTCCAGATCTGCCTACACGATGGTTCTTCAGTGGAAAGAGTTTCGAACTTGAAACCCTGCAACTCCGAAACCGAAACCTTATATCCAGTCCACAGCTGACTCTGATAATGAGTCCAAAATTTGATTTATAATTATTTAGAGCGTAATTAAATGCTAAAAGTGTCTGAGATTAAGTATTAAAGAATAATTTTTTAGTTTTAGTACCAATTTTTAACTACCGCTTTATTATTAAGATTTCTCATATTAAAATTCATCCGGTTATGAAAAACATTTATGAATTACTTTACTTTTTAACTATATTTCATAAAAATATTTAATTAATATAGTGCAGAAAAATGAAGCGAAATTTAATTTTAAATGAAATATGTAGCAGTTGATTGATTAGGCAGGCATCCCATATTGCACTGCGATTGTAATTAGAATGAGATGAGATGTGTTCTGCTAAGGTGTGAACATTAATGTCTTATCTTGTATATCGTATTTATGTTTGTTTTGTGTAAAATGTGATCATTAAAGAAAAGTGCCCGAAAACATACATCCTCTTGCTTCCACAGCATGACCTTCATTCCACCAAAAATAGAATTTTAATTTATTTCGGTAATTTAGGGAAATACAACTCAATTCTTTCAGTAATAATTACAATAATTTTAACCCATGGCAAGAAAGATTTATGATAAAGAATAATTTGTGATTAAAATAATACACATTTGTTTGGAAAGTAATTTCTGAAATAAAATGATCCTATTTATACTTCTAAACAAATCAAAAGCGAATTTTTAAAAAAAATCAATTATTTTCCATTCTTATAAATTTATGTCAATTTCATAGTAATAAGATAAAAAATAAAATGGAACGGGCATATTAGTTATTTAAAATATAATTTTACACAATGAATTATTTCTTGTTTCTAAATACTCATATGCGTCTCAAAGAGTTACTCAATTTTTACATGTATTCTTTCTAAAAATCTAGATGAAAAATATACGGATCACTCATATTATCCCTTTTACTACTTAGTACCCAGAATAAATATTCCATCGTTTCCTATTCCATGTTAGAATCCATATCAATAATTACGTGATAGTGAGGCAGTAATATTTTTTATTGTACATTTCCGGAATTAAAAATTCTCTGGTATTAACAGGTTTTCTTTTTTTTTTTAATCTAGAAATTACCAGAAACGTCTATTTGCTAATAGAAATTTCCCCGTTTTTCACTTTCGAATGCAGATCATGAATCTCATATTAAATAGACGGCATCCGCTTTTGACAATCTTTCGTCTTAAAAAATGCTGCATTGCTGCAGTTTCTGCTTATAATCTAAACCAGAAGTTTTCAGCTGCTCCAAATTGTTATGCTTTCCATTTTCAATAACAGCCAGTGTTAACAAGGTAGTTCCCTTTTTTTATTCTTCACCCCAACTTTAAAAATGTCCTGTAATATGTAGACCAAAAGAAGCAATATATACCTATTGAAGTGTTTATTTCTTATAATCCAGTCTAAAATGCCTTATAATTTGGGCCGTTTATTGTGTTGATCAGAAGTTGTAAGATGTTCTGTGTTAGTCCGTTTACCTTTCATAATCCAGTTTAAAATATCTTGTATTGTGTGCCACTTATTGAGAAGACTAAAAGTACCAAGACTTCCCGTATTAGACCGTTATGTTTTTATAATCCAGTCTAAAATGCCTTGTATTTTGTGCCATTTGTTGTGTAGACCAGAAGTAGCAAAACGTCCCAAATAACACGAATTTTATAAAACAAACTAAAAAGTAGACTATTACTAACTGCCTAAGAAGTCAGAAACCTAGTTATAGTTAGGAGTTACCATTTCTTGATCATTTTTGTCCTAAAATACATCCCGAATCGACGTATCTTGGACTATATAATGAAATTATAAATTTTTGAGCTATCTCAAAAATATCTGTGGAATTAACTCATATTATTGTTTACACGAACTATAGACATAAACTAATTTTAAAATAGGTTAGGTATTGTTTACTAAAGTTATATGTTTATACATCAAGAGTTATTGTAGTTATCAGCTCTACTAACGTGTGTAATCATATGATCAACATTTGACTCAATACGTCAGCCAACTGTAGAAAAGCCCTCATTTTCATTGTCATGATTAGCTATTTCCCCATTCTTTACTGATCTCTTTTGATTAGCCATTTTATCTTTGTAGGATAAGTCACCATTTTTCTATATATTTTTGCTTCGCAATATTTGTCATATATATACGCTACACATATTCTTCTTCATATAATTCATTATTTAGTATTAATTTTCTTTATCTACAATTATGGTAAAATTACTGATCTAATTTATAACTAAGAATTATTTTTTGTATTGCTTATTTTTTCATATTTTCGAAGAAATTTGTTATTAATTGCGAGCACTAATAAACTCTCTTCTTGCAGATAGATGTTGTTTGTGATATTGCTTATAATGATTCTAATGTCTCAATTCTTATATTCATTTAGTCGCTATTATTCTTCAATGTTGTAATATTGTAGAACCCCCAAAAAGATTCTCTAGAATCTGAATTTAAATCTACACCGTAGAGTGAAAAATGTGGATTCAGCCACTACCCATTTGTCAATATTATAAAAAAAATAATTATTCATTGTAATTAAAATCTAAATCCACACCATAGCGTGAAATATCTCGATATTTCAACCATTCAACGGCATTTGAACACTGTGTGATATATCTAAAGCATTCAATCGCTATTATTTTTCAATATTATAATAATATAAATAAATAAAAATACAAAATTTTCGAAATAGAAATTAAAACAAATCTGCACCGTTGGGCAAAAAATGTAAACTCAGTCACAACCCATTTGCCAATATTATAGAACAAAAAATAATTATTCATAGTAATTAAAATATAAATCTACACCACAGTGTGAAATATCTCAAGCTTTCAATCACTTGATATCATTGGAATACAGAGTGAAAAATCTAAAATATTCAATCAATATTATTTTCCAATATTGTAATATTAATAAACTCCCACCCGGAAGAAAGAAAGATGCTCTAAATAGAAATTAAAACTTAAGCTACATCACAGTGTGAAAAATATAAGCTCAGTCACTACCTATTCTTCAATATTACAGAAATAAAAAATAATAATTCTTCGTAATAATTAAAATTTAAATCTACACCATTGTATGAAACATTTTAAACTCTACGTCCTTCAACAGAATTTGAGCATAGCGTGAAAAATCTAAAGCATTCAATTGCTGTAAAAAGATTCTGCAAATAGAACATAAAATTTAAGTCTACACTGTAGTGTGAAAAACTTGAACTCAGTCATTACCCATTTGCAAATATTATTTTATAAAAATAATTATTCATAGTAATTAAAATCTAAATCTACACCAAGGTGTGAAATATCTCAAGTTTTCAATCACTCAATGTCTTTCAATAGCAAATGAACAGTGTAAAAAAAATCTAAAGCCTTCAATCGTTGTTATTCTTAAATATTTTAATATTATAAACCTCCTCTAAATAGATAATAGAGAAATTTTCTCTAAATAGATAATAGAGAAATTTTCTCTAAATAGAAATTTACATTTAAATCTACACATTTTTCCACAGTGTGGAAAAATGTGAATACAATCACTACCCATTTGTCAGTATTATCATATAAAAATAATTATTCATAGTAATTAAAATCGAAATCTACATCACGGTGTGAAATATCTCAAGCTTTCAATCATTCAACGTCCTTCAGCAGCATTTGCAAAGGTCGAGTGAAAACTTATTTTTTAGAACCTGATAACACTCGAACCAGTTCTACCTTACATTTGGAATTTAATTATTCGGAATACATTGCGCAGGACATCACCAGAGATATATCGAATTGAATACCGTATCGATACGTATCATCACATAATCATGTTCGATTTAATATGCGTGACGCGTACGTCCGATATAATGATGTCACTAATCGTCAAATAGATAAATTGCAACTCACTCTCATGATAATGATGTCGAATCCCAGGCAGCGGGAAATTTAATGTAATTCTCTAGAGATTGTAGTAGATTCACTAACATCATGATCTATTCAATTGATAAGGTTTATACGCGTGTTGTATTAAAAGAATACTAATGTGGGTAGTAAAAGTGATTAATTTTGCATTTGATCCTGGAAGAATCTGATCTTGTAAAAAAAATAATTATCTGGCTTTATGTTTTCAACAAAAATACGTTTAAATAGTCAGATAAAACAAGTTTTGAAAGCTTTCGCTGCTTTTTTTAATTATTATTATTTCTTCAAAAGGTCAGTACTCAAAACGAATGATATTTGGGGGAATATATTAGGAAAAGAAAAAAAAATAATAAAAAAAGAGAGTAAAATAAAATAGAATTTCAATTAAAAAATGAAAGTAAAACTCATTTCTTAAAAGTATGTTTGAAAATGATTGCATCACATTGAGATACTAGCAATTGTGTAAGTATTATAGATCTTGATTTACATAATTAATTTGTAATACTTAATTACATAATTAATAAGTAATAATTAATTAGCAATTTATTATTCATGATAGAATGGATTTAGATAGAATATGTTTGTTTAATATTTCCGCTGCAGTAATTATTATGTAAAGTTACGGATTCTTGTCGCCAGTGTATAAAAATTAATAAAAAATTAGTGATAATAAATTTCGAATTAAAAAAAATGAAAGTAAAACTTTTCTCTTAAGAGCATTTTGAGCAATGTGATTCCATCACATTGAGATACTAACATTTGTTTAAGGACTATTGACCGTAATTTAGATAGTGAATTAGTAACACTAGAATTTATCTATTTCTGAAAGAATGATTATAGATCGAATCAGTTTATTTGATAACAAGTGAATAGTACAACAGTAAATTGCAGTGAATAACCTGTGTAGTTATAGATTCCATTGCAGTAATTAGATTAGTTTATGTTTGTAACGTCTTTTGAATATATTTTATATATTAAGAAAAATTGTTTTTCATTTTCTTTTTTATTATTGGTTATGGATTCCGTTGCAGTAAATATTCGGTGTAGTTATGGATTCCATTGCAGTAAATACCTTGTGCATTAATGAATCCCTTTGCAGTAAATAAAATACTCTGCAGAGTTATGGTTTCTTGTCATGTTAAATTAAATATTCTATTTTGTTCACCATCAATCTCTTAGCTTCAGATTACTGCAATACTTACGACATGAAAATCGGTATGTCTTTCAGTGGTTTCCAGTTTGGATGCTAAAATGTCATAGCAACTTTCAACTAATACTACAAAATGAACTGCTTACTTAATAAGTGTAAAAAACTTTTCAACAATTTTCGATAGATAATTTTCAATGCTTTTGCTAATGGTGATCTGTTCATTAACTATGAATACTGATGACCATTCTGACTTCTTATCCTACCCCTATTTTGCTGATTTTATCAGTAGAAATAATTTGAATCTCAGTTAAATTATTTGAAAAGTCTCATGTAAAGACATTATAAGCAATTAAGACTTGAAAACAGTAAAATATTTGAACTTCTTTTCCCAGTAAGACGAAATTTTGAATTCCTATAAACAAGAGTTAAAGAATATTACTGGATATTGGGTTTTTTTTTCTTTCATTGCTATCTAAGTATTAATTTAGTGTTATAATAAATTTTTGCTACAAAATTTTTAAGTCTGACCATTTAAGTATGAATACATTTTTAATCGCTAAGAGGATCCTGGTATGGTTGCAAAGACTCTAGTATCAAATCCAAGTATGATAGATCTTTGATGAACACTGGTTTTAAAACTTCAACCTCCGAAATTGAAGTCTTAGCAAAAGTGGTTGCTGTTCATAGTGTTTAGAAACAACGATGATTTTTTTGCAGCTTATAGTTGCATAAATATAATTTATAAATGATGTACTGAAAACAACATTTACTTCTAGCTGTTAAAGTTGCGCGGGATTCAATTATTTTTGGATTTTATATTTAACTATTTTATTTATTGTCAAAAATATTTCATTAAAATATTTGTTGGACTTTGTTATCTATAAATATAATTACAATTGAACAAATATTTCTAGTAAAAGTCAAAGCTGTTGCATCCCAAATATAATGTGGAATGCTATATTTAAGCTAAACTATTCTTTACCATTATGATGAACAAAATTTTTTTATCGTCTTCAACTTTACAATTAATTGAAATTTTAAAAAAATATGTTGCAGGAAAGAATTTTAATCAATTATTCGAAACATTCACAGATTTTTCCTAAATTTTTAAAAACAGTAGAAAGTTGAAAATTTTTACAAAAGTCTTAACTAATTTTTTGGCATAAAATTTAATTTAACATTACAAGTAGCAACTTTACTATGTATTTATAACTCAGAATATAATCTCATCACTCATTTTAAACAACGAATTTTCGTTTCCGTAACATCAAAAACATGTATAGCAAGTTTTGAAATAACTTTTAAGTAATATGAAATTTTACAAATGCATTCAAGTTAAGAGAAACAAAATTTAACATAATACATTTTCTTTAAATATTTCTCGTTAACATATTTTGGTTAAACAAAATTGCAACAGTCATTTCTTTTGCGCAATATTATGCATCAGCAATGAGAATCTAATTTTTAATTATTACAAGAATCTAATATTTAATTAATTGTTAAAAACACCCAATTAACACCTACCTCATACCTCTTAATATTTGTAACAAAAAGTTGGAGTAAATCTATTTCGCAATTGGAATTTTCGAAGAGTACAAAAATTGAGATATAAGAATTTTAGAATCGTTTTTCATGTTCTTTAAAATGAAATAAGATATTTAGAATTGCACATGCGATAAAATCATCCCCAACGTTTTATATGATAGATATTTGCCACTCCTGAAATTCCATTTACAACCATTGAATATTTATGACGCTTGTATTAGCAAAGTAGAAATAATTTATTCATGTTTAGAGACTTGTATCGTAAATATTCAACGTTGCACTTTCAACAGATCGTTATCGATATAGAGTTTTATAAAAACATCTTACTTTATAAATTAATTAACATCGAATTTAACTCCAAATTTAAAAAGAATATATTATTATATACCTTTATTGTAATTACATTCAATAAAAATTTTAATGAGAATTTGAAGAACTGACAAAAAGTTTTTTTCACAAAATAATTTTTACAATAATGGAACGGTTAAACAGATGTAATTAATCCAAAATTTATTAATGAATTAATTAAATAAGAATTATGAACCATACGAAAATATTTTTCAGGATTTAAGCTCAAAATTTTGCTCTCGTTTTTTGGGCCGTTACTTTGCATGTTTTTAGTTAAGTCTAATTATAGTAGTTTCTGGTTAGTTTTGTTAATGCTTTCCGTAATGTGTATATTTTTTAGTAATTTCATTTTTCTAATTATTTTATTGTGAGCTGGAAAAATAATATTAATAAAATCAAAGGAAACTGTCTTCAAATATTATTCTGCTCAAAAACTTTGGAATCAAAAAAATTGTTTTATTTTAAATTTTGACGAATAAATCTCTATTTTATTATTTTTTTCCTGTATATTTTCAGAAATTGCATTTCTTTTAATTCATTTATTACCTGCTTTTCTTTCACCTTTTCGTATGAAATGTGTTGTAATCACCGAAAAATTTCCACTCGAAATTCTGACCAATCTCAATGTTTTAGGTTTTTCTGATACCAAAGAATACATCTTTGGCTTTCGACTAAATGAATGAAAATTCCTAGGAGGGTTTTAAACCAAATTTATATATTTCAACCCAATTTTAACAGAAATCCATTCAGTGCCAATCAGTCATTCTGTTAGAATCAAGGGAGCAATATATGTACAAAACCTAAAGAATGATGGATGAATCAAAATTGGCCCACAGATTTGCATCTAAATTGTGGATCTCTATCAAAATTTGAACCGAATCAGTCAAAGTAGTAGACCGTCTGTCGGTCTTTACATGTATATAAAGGAGATAACTCAGAAATCTAATAACTTAAACAAAATTTGATATATGATCGTGTAGCCACAACTAGCTTCCAAAGTTTCATTTCAATAGATTGAAAAGAACGCATTCACTGTGCAAGAAGGAGTTCAATGTGCATATTCAATATTTTCTTTGCTGTATTGAGAAGCATATAGTTCTCATTAGCTAACCATTGTGATATGATGACGAAGTGTTCACAAATTTGTCGGCAAAACAACATTTTATGCGTACGAGAAAAGGTACTTTAAGAATGACAACTCTAGAAGGTAGTAAGTAACAAAATTTCAGAGCAAAAACTTTTTTTTTTCTACTTTCATGTGCAAAGAAAAAATATTGAAACATTCAATGAATTCAATATCAGGATTTAGATAAGTTCTACAAGTTTCACTCTCATTGGATTTGGAAGGGAAAAAAATTATTCAATGTTACCTTCAAAGAGAGATAAATAAGAAAAAAGTATAATTAAACAAACGGTCTTTAATACGTAGTCTTTAGAACAAAATTGAAAATCTTAAGAATACTAGGGACGGAAAATTTATAAATCATTTTATGTGGGATAATCACGCAAGATGGATAAAACTTGGTATATTACTTTATCATCAATGTCCATACATTTTTGACTAAATCTGTTAACTATTTGATTATTTATTAGTCCGTCAATAATTCTACATGTGAACGATATTATTCAAAAACATAATAGGTTTAAAAATTTATATATGTTTATGACATGAATATTGTTCATATCTGTTGAATTTTTGATCCAGTTCTTTATTAAAAATGTATCCAAAATTGATACTTGATTTTCTTCATTCTATAATAAAGCTAAAAATAAAACGTGTCATATTTGTAAATATAACAGAAGCTTTGATATTGAACACTCTAGTTTGCTCAAAAGGTATTTCTGTCTTTTTAATGTCCTTTATCTTTTAATGAGCCTTTTTTGTACTTTTTACCAAAATTTAAACAAAATCATACGCAATGTTCAAACATGTTGTTGTTACTTATGGCACTTTACAAGCCCGTTGACAGAACGCTGTGAGCAATTTAAGCCCAAATTAGCATCCCTTGTTTTTTCAGTAGCGCCAATTAGGGCCAAGAGTACGAATTTTAGATACTTCATACTTCACATTCGCTTGTACAACTCCTTTTTACAGGGGGCACATTTACACTACTCACAGATAGAACATAGAATGACAACCATGTCCGAACCGGGACTCCCAGATCACGGGGAAGACACGCTACCGTAAGCCAGGACGCTGGCATGCTAAAACATACTGATGATAATGCATTCTAAAGATAATTGTGTGCCAAAAGTGGTGTTACACCACTAAATGGCACATAAATAAAATTTTAAAACATTTAATAGCGGTCAAAGGACTAGCAACTAAAAAATATTTTATATGCATGTGTACAAGAAAAAAAGCTAAATACATCTACAGAAAATGTAATGCCGGAACAAAAAAAAAATAAAATAAAGGGGCAGGCATAAAAAGAAAATGTAGAGAAGGTCAAAATGGCTCAAACAGAAGAGACTGCATAATATTTCACCTTAACATAATTAGTAAATAATGAAATTTATCAAAGACAGGCAGTTTAAACTTTGAAAAATAAAAATATAATACCAATAATGACATTAATTCTAAAGTATAATACCAACATTTAATAAACAGCTAAATTTATTAATTTGAAAGTTTGATTTAGAAAATAATTCTTTTTTTTTGTATGTGAATGAAGATTATACTGGTTAAAGTGTTTTTGATATATTAGTTAGTTTAACTCCAAGATATATATTTGCATAGAGTTAAAATGATCGGCTAATGAAAATCAGATTATTCTTTTTATAAAAATTTTATATTTTATATTTTTAATTTTTATAAAATTGTTACTTTTTACAGCAGTATAAATGTTTTCGATAAAAATTGAATTATTTTAATTGTAGGCGGTTCCCAAAATCTTGCTCTTGAAACCTGCAAATGTCGTGAATATAATTGAGAACGACTTCATTAACATTATACATCTTTAATCACCTTTTTACATTCTAACATCGAATTACCTATTTCACCAGCTCAAGCAAAGTAATCATCATCTCCAGAATTTTAATAACAACACACGACGAAAAATTCATAATAGATAATTACTCCTGTAACGAACACAATCTCTGAAAAGTCATCAGAGTCACCTGACTACTCCAACTGCGTCCATTAAGCCACAGAACGCAGGTAGGCCTTGGCAACCTTAACCCTTAACTGCCACAAAAAAACATCACACTGACCAATGACGTTCAAACATCAGCCACTCCCCCCCTCCATGGAAAGAAGAACAAGAACTCCATCCGTAAGACAGTGCAGGAGGAAAAGCTAAAACTCAAACAAAGAAAAAACAAATAAACCTAGCGTCGAAACCATTGAGATAGGGACCCGCCCATCTAGTTGGTGCAGGACCAGATAAAATCTCTCTTTCAGCAAGTCCACTTAGGGCCAGAGATAGCATCACTTAACAGCCCAGGGAAAAATATACACCTGGCTCCCCAATGGAAGCTATCGCTCTGGCCATTTTAATGTCAAGACTTATCTCTAACCAATCTTGGAGATGCGAAGTACAGACATAAGTTGCTATTTATCGGCCGTGTTTGTTTTTTTAATTATAAGCTTGTTGGAGATGGCAGCTTAAACGCGGTGGTTTTGATTTTTATTATTATATGGGCATAGAGAGAGATTTTTGATACGTGGGCTTTCATTGGCTGTGTGGGTCTTTTGATGGAGTTGCATTTTTTGGGTCTTTTTTTTAGTTCAAAATGATCGTGAGTGTTAGCGTAATTTGGATTCCCCCTTCTTCTCTCCTTTAATATGAATTCTTTTGCGTTTCCCTAAACGTTCTCTGATTGCAGAGTACATTCTTGAATTTTGGGGCGGTTTGGGATTTCATATTTAAGTAAGATAAACTTTTTCAGCGACCAAGATAGCTTTTAAAGGCTTAAAATGATACCAGGACATATTTTTGCATCGATTATTGTCAATTTTTAAAATGTATACATAAGAAATGAAGGTAAAAACCTATTAAATGGGAGTGAATTATTCAGTATTTTCTCGCACACTCTGGAATAAACTTGTCATGAGATTGGTGAACAATTATTACGAAATATTAACTTTTGAGGGAATTTGGGATTTTTATTGGATCTATCGGGGGATTCTAAAGAAGTGATTTGGTAAATTATCCCTAGTATCCAAAATTTGAATTTGTGTTTTAGACACGTTTTATTCAATCGATTGAAACAATAATCTGAAATAAATTTGCATTTGCGATCATAAAATCACATATCAAAATTGATATATTTGTCATTAAGTGTATGAACTATCGCGTTTACATGTTTTTGAAAATACAAACAGACAACTAGCCCCTAGCCTAAACAGACAACTAGGTTGAATTTAGCTCAAAATTTGGCAAGTGTCTACCTTATTGATGCAAAATCTGTGTACCTAATTTTATTTAATTAACTATTTGAATTATATAATTATAATTAATTACATTCGAACAGCAAAAAAACAACTTCCCCTAAACTGATTTTACTAAAGAATTTGATAGAAAAATGCAAATTTGATGTAAAGACAATGCTAAATTTCATTCATCTATTTCAAAGCGGTTTTGAGTTAGTCACAGACAGACGTACAGACCCATATTTTCCTAAAATATGTGTTTCGAACACCTTATGCCTAAATCAAACAGATTCATCAATAAATCGAATTCGAATTTTTGAAAATTACTATAATTTCTCTACATACGCATGAAAGTAATAATACTTTAATAAGTAGTAGTAGGAATTTAATGAAAAAAAGGATTTTTTAATCAACTTTCATTGATTGTTTCAAGAAAGATATGAATAGAAATTACATATATATGTTTACATTTAACTTGAATGATTAAAGATTACTGAGAGAGTGAAAGATTTTACGTAGCTTTCGATGCTACCGACATCAAGTCTAGAGAGTTCTGGCAGCGAGATTAAAGACGAGTGAAAGGTTTTATGTAGCTTTCCATGCTACTGACAGCGAGTCAGAACAATGAATATTGAAGAGAAATGAATCACATAGTATTCTTACCAAGAATATGAAAGGGGAAAAAAGGAAAATGCAAATTCGTGACATTTTAGCAGTTCAGAAAGAAGACTCCCTGTCTTCCAAAATGAAGACAGGGATTCTTCTTTCCTTCATGCAGAAGTTCTTTTTTCGTTGAGACCGAAATTCAAGAGTTGCTTGGCCAGCAGTTTAAGAAGGCATGAGTTACCGCAACCTAATTCTTAAGTAGACTAAAGGCAAAGTTAGATGTTAAATATGTATATGCATCACTTCTAACTTTATTTTTGGTCTCTAATATTAAAAAGATTAACAAAAAGAACTTTCAGCGATTATTTCTGTGACGAGAATAACGATTACCTGTTAAATTTTCTTATTCTTAACTTAAATTTGCTTACTTTATTTGATTCTTATATTAATCCTTCTTTTGCATTTTCTTTTTATTATTTTCTTATTTCTTTTGTTATGTGTTGAATATTACTTCTGTTAACCCCGTGTAATACCTTCTGGTGCACGGTGATTTTTCAAATGTCTCTCTCTCTCTCTCTCTCTCTCTCTCTCTCTATATATATATATATATATATATATATATATATATATATATATATATGACTTTTTGTTTTTATTGATAAATTATACTCGGCAAGATACTGAATATTTTTTTTTCAATTTTTAAGTAAAATTTGTTTAAATCTATTTAAATAATATCAAAAAAATGTTGAAATTTTGAAAATACAATTTGGAATTCATTTTTTAACTAAAAATTTATACACCCTTACTTAAGTCAAATTGTGAGTAAAATGTGTGTGTGCAATTGGTCAAAAATAAATCGATTGTGAGTAAATGTGTCAAAAATAAGTCCATCTTGTGAATAAATATAGTAAATGTTGTGTGTAAATAATTTTATTTATGGATTACTGTTTGAAATTTATTAAAAAAGGATAATTTGAATTTCCACATAGTTACTTTAATACTGGAATCAACTCTGTAGCCTTATTGCTAACAAATTTATTTCCGATAGATTTTGTAAAATAATTAAATTATTGCAAATAATTTGTAAAAAATTAATTTGAAGAATTAGAAATATGTAAATGTTATATAAAAATCATTATAATGACATACGTTAAATTATAACTATGTAAAATTTTGTAATTAGTGTTGAAGCAAAGGAAAATAATCAATTTGGGACTTTTCCAATCGATTGATTTGATATAAAATATTATTTGAACCATTTCATTCTACATTTGTCAAACAATTTAGTCTAGTTATTAAATAGAATTATTAAGTTATCGTGTCTAGAAAGGTTTAAAAGAACTCCAGTCACTAGTTTCATTCAAAAATATTAAATCTGAAGATATAGAATTTGAGACTATGTACCGCATTTATCTTGAAAAATATCCAATTTTCCTAGCATTATCTATTTCATCTACTTTTTTCCCCTCAGAATTATTTATAAGAATCACTTTCAAAATCTGCGGAAGAATTCAAATATGGATATTTAAATAAATTCTGTGGATAGAGTTTGTTAATCACCATAATACACTTTTTTTCCTAGAAAGTAAAATTCATCGTTCTCTTGTTGAGTTGTGACTTATGGCACTTTACAAGTCCATTGATAACTATCTATTAACGAGTTAAGACAAAGGTGCGTATTTTGCTTTTTCAGTAGAACCAATTAGAGTCAAGAGTGCAACATAGCTACTTGATGCGTTACAGAGGGACGCATTCACACCCCTCACGGATAGAAGAACAACCATGCCTCGAACCGGAACTTAACACGGGACAAAAAATCCTCATAAAAATAGTATCAGAATGATATATTTTCTGGAGAGTAAAAAATGTGGGAAAGACAGAAAAAATCATTCGAAAAAATTCCAGAAATCTGTAAGACAAATTGTCATTCCTAACTTTTATGAGCATGTCTATTCTCTACGAACTGTGACCTACTATCTTTATATTCTTAAAGAAGACACCTTTTTATAATGGTAGATATTCCATTTGAATAATGAACTCAATAAATTTGCAATCACACGTTCATCTGAAGTATATCAGAAGAAAAAAAGAATTAAGTAATTATTTTAGATGCAATAATAATACCTCATATTTTTAAATTATACAAGATCTGTTTGATAAAAATAAAATTTAGCTGTTCATTATTTCCTTCGGTAAGGCTACGGTGTCCTCTGTAATGTATAATTCCGGATTGATGCGGCAATGAAGAATTTGTCCTTCACATCATTACTATGATGGTTATCCAGGTTTTTGAGACGAATGTGGTACTTCCAGATTCAAAATCTTTCCTATTTTTTTTCTTCTTTTGAAATTACGAAAGAAATGAAAACTGCACCCATAAATATCAGGCAACTTTATCTGCTGGGAAAGAAGAAATGTCTACCCAAAACATTAAAATCCGATTTCTCTTCTTGGCTTATCAAGATAAAACACATTCCTCGTTCTAGTAAGTTTATAGTAATCTATAGTCAATCTCTGAAACGAAAGTCACAGCTGGCTGTGGCGGCCATTTCGGGACACAACACCATGCAACTATTGACTCAAAGACTAGCTTCTATAGTCAGTGCGGAATCATAGCAAAATCTATAAGCATATCTCAGTTTTTCAATTAAATAATTCTGATAACTCACGTAATTTTGATGGCTTTAATAAACATGCTTGAACTTCCTTTTTAGTCTGTAATAACCTATACTCTGTTATGTAATACTTGATAATTTTACATTTCAAATGAAAATTATTTCGCTTTGCCTACCCTAAATAATAATTTTATTAGTGACAAAAAATAAGGTCATTCATTATATTATTATTTAGTATATTTTTAAGTGCTGTCATTTTTTCTATAAATCTGTTGATCTTATGAATCAATTATAATTATCTTATTACTTTACATTACCTTCAAAATTATCCCCACATTGTTGACTCTCTCAGATTAAGTGGTAGTCGATTATTACGCAATAATACTTTTTACCCCATTGTTCATCTGGTGATCATTTGAAACAAGTCATGGGAAAGGGGAGTAATACTTTTTTTTTAAATCATAGAATCTTATATGATTTTTTTAAAAATTATGCTTGTTAAAGTTATCTATTTTTTTGCCAGTTGTCATGGCTGAAAAACAGCCAACGTCCAATAGAAATAGCTCGTCTTCTCCGTAATTTGGGCGTTGGATCGACATTTTTGTTCTTCTTCTGTGTTCTCTCTGTCATTTGTTTGAATGTGCTCCCCTCTCCGTAAAAAGAATTGGGCAAGCGAATGCACAAAATAAAGTAGCCAAGTCGTACTCTTGGCTCTAGTTGGCTCTATTAAACAAACAACAGATGCTCAGTTTGCCTAAATCACTGGTCGCAATGTCAACGGGTTTGTCAAGTGTCAGAAGTAACTATGACAATCAAAGACGATATTCTTTGTAGGACACGTTTCATTTTCAGGCATCATGTTACAAAGCTAGGAGAAATAAGCCAAATGTTTAAAATAACCGATAGAACCCAATAATCAATTCGCTAACTCCCACCACGCTGATTTTTTTTTAAATCTCAAGACACCTAGATTTCATTCATGTTTGCCAATCCCTCCTCCCAATCTTCATTTTTGAAAAAAAAAGAAGAGGAGGAGGAGGAGAAATATATTTACTATGCATTTCTTACAGGCAGTTATTTTCAAATAGTTACGTTTCCTTATACATTATCTATGGCAAGCTGTTCCAAAACGTATTCATTTATTTCACATTCTTTCTAGAACACATTGACGGAATCTCTCGGCTCCTATACTGACTTTCCTAGCTTTTATTAATAATGAAATCTCAGGACTTCTACCCACAGATGCATGAATGGTCATCCTGCTTTTATTATTTTTTATTTAAAAGAATTCTGCAAAATAAAACTTTATGAGGATATCAAACTCAAAATACTGGATAATTTTTTCGATTTTACAAGTATAGCTAACCAGCTAGAATGTTTAATACCTACTGTGCAACTATGATCTTTATTAATAATAAGGAAGAAAGTGTGGGTTTTAACGCTCTACAAGGCAGACCACCAGACTTAGAGCTAAAAATTTTGACGCATACATATTTTGTATGGTGGAAAGGTGCACCTGTGAGCACATTATTTAAAAATTTTAAATAACTAACATTTAAGCAATGTTCTAGAATTTCTAATAATTTTCGATAATATTATTGCATTAAAATGTATTTTACGTCATTAAAAAATTAAAAATTAATCTTTTTAATACCAGACGATTTTTTCTTGAAATTTGAAAAATAATAATAAAAAAAATACTTAATTTTAATGAAGATATCGCGTCTTCCCAGTGATCTGGGCTTACTGGGTTCCAATTACGGTTTGTCCATGGTTATTCTTCCTCTATATTCTATCTATGAGGTTTGTGAATGGCCCCTCCTTCTTTTAAAAATTGGTTGTGCAAGCGAATGTGAAGCATGAAGTAGCTAAGTCGAACTTTTGGCCCTAGTTGGCGCTACTGGAAAAACAAGCGACGCTCACTCTTGCGTAAGTCATAACAACATAAGGGAATTTACAATGCTGCGACTTTTAGAAGAGGGATGAATCGACCATTTACGTGTCTTAAAGCTCTATGACAGCATGAGACTTATTTCCATCATATACACAATAAACTGAATTTTCGCAAGGAAATAAAAGTAACACGGCTTTACTGTCAAGCTTAGTTTAGTTTTAATAACATCCCGTTGAAAAGCAACGCTAGGGCTATTTTGGGGCGGCCCTCGTAATTTTGAACCACGGTCAGGTGACGAGGATGACATCTGAACTGGCACCCCCTCTCCAAACCATGCCAGAGGGAGGGCATTTGGCCTGACAGATTTAAAGTGCAAGAGAACCCCTCACATGACGGTACTTCAGTGGAATCAAGTCTCGAACCTGAAACCCTCCGATTCCGAAGCCGAAACCTTACCACCAGGCCACCGCGGCCTTTATTGTCAAGCAATCATATATCTGAAGTTATATCTAAATGATTAAATGAGATATAACCTTTCCAGCTACAAATTGGCCGCTTGTTAGTTACTCATATTAACTACCCCTTTAAAGAACTCCTAGGGATATTTTGGGACGGACCGAGTAATTTTGAACCATGGTCAGATGATGTTGAAGACATCTGAGCTGACATCCTCCTCTCCACATCACATCAGTGGGGAGACGTTTGGTCCAGACTTATTTAACATGCAACATATCGACTTTAACGACAGCCCTTCGGTGGAATCGGGTCTTAAACCTGAAACCATACGGCTCATGAGCCCAGACCTAGCCACCAAGGCCCCACAGATTAAAGGTTGAGGTCATCAATTTTAATTAATATTTTCTCCTGTTACAATAAAACAAGAACAACAGTGCAACAAAGTTGATTTGAATAAATAAATGATCTTTATATGGTCGGAGAATAGGTTGACGCCGAAAACAATTATTAATAAACAAAATTTAGTAATTCTTGTTGATAAATTCTTGTATTATCATGATTAATATTTAAATAACCGCACATTTTTAAAAATAAAAAATATATAAAATGTAAAATTTGCTTTTTATTCTCTGTCAATCGCGATTGAAGTACTTTATTTTTACAAAAAATGAATTATAAAATATTATGACTGGAGGCAAAGTGCTAACCGCAAAAATAGTTTTGGTTTATTTGTAACAAAGACACTCCAAATGTGATAAGGATATTATACAATTCAAGATAAAAGCTTGCATTTAAAAAAAAAAATTGTTTTAACAAATAAAGCACATATTCACAGATGAATTGAACTCCCTTGATTCCACAGAAATCAAAGCAACAATGTTTGGGTTCATATATTTGTGGACATAAATGGCAAAGTTGAACACCATTTTAAATAATCACTTTTTGTCATTACGCATAACTGGTTCTTGTCATTAACCGCAAACTTGTTAAGTGAGAAAACAGTGTAACATATCAGAATATTAATAAAGTTTTTTTTTATCACATGACACATTGCTGTTTCATGAGGGTATTTTAACCAATCCATGAAAAAAATTATACATTATCAATGTTTGTAATCAATAGGCCTTTTTATCAGTGGTCGAACATACTGAAACAGAAGCATTTGGCCTGTGTGTTATTACTTCAAATGTTGCAATTTCATATGGATTTGTGCATGATGTCATATAAAAAGCATTTTTTTTCTTTACAACACTCCTCTAGTGGTCATAAATGGCGAAAGTGAATGTTTTGGCTTGTGAGATCACTTTTATTACATCAGGTGTTGCAGATTCATAAGGAAAACTTGTATGATTTCAAACAAAACATATGTGGCATCAGACAATTTATTAATGTAATATTGGTCATATATGGCAACTATGATTCACATTATTAAAAATATATATCTACATTATCATTATCAATAATCCCCCATGAAATAGCAGCTATAGATGGCGATTCCGGGCATTTAGGTCTTATGAATTTTTTATTCAAATGTATGATTGTAATTTGGCTTTTCGACCATTTTAAATTAAGATAATTTAGGTAATTCCTTTTATTACGAATTACCTAAACTATCATTATCTGCAGCAATTGTATATGGTACATATCAAGTTCATTTATCCTTCACATAATGTAATTTAGTTAGCCTCTTTGAAATCCGTATCAGAAATTGCAGCAATTCTTTGATCATGAATAACAAAGCTGAAAACTTTAATATATGTGTACACTTTTATTATTTCATATATTGCAATTTTATAAAGCATATTCAATATTGGATATTATACAATCTATGTTATCGATACTTGCAGTTTTTTGTGTATAGATCACATGGCGAAGCAAGTTTTATGTTGCATAGGAATGTAGCTTTAGTACTTGCTCATATTTCACAAAGAATTTGGTTCAATTTACCATTATTTATATTTCACATTTATGATTTTATTACATTTTTGGTATTTTCAATCAAAATAAAAATTTGTAGCCCTTATAACCAGTTCCATCTTCTTGTGATTAGATATTCTTTAATTATACTTCATAAAATTTCCTTATGTTTCTATAAAAACCAAATATTCACTAACTTTATAAATAGTCCATCTATTTACTCCTATATTCAGTGAACCAAGGTATTTTCCAAGCAAACATATTTCTCATTTTTCAGATGCTTTAATTTCATGAAGATTCTTCATATTATTCTTAAAAAATCGAAATATACAGTAAAATTTTGTGTAATCTCTCGTTTATCGACAAGTGGTCATCAATGCAGAATTGAATTTATCCTCCAATTGTCGCTACTAAATCAATCTTCAAATATATATATAATTTTAATTTTGCTATATATATATATATATATATATATATATAGCAGTTTTATCAACTATTTTATAAGTTCCATATAAAACGAAATCTTCATTATAAGTAACACATTTCAGTATTTCGCTGAATGTATCGGTCTAGCTGGATTTGCTTGTAATGTAAATTATGCTATAAAGATGTAGCAATTTAATTAACTGTAATTAAAATTTTCAACCAAAGCAAAAATCTAAATTATCATCACCCAAATCGGCCGTCTTCCAGTGGCCATATATGGCGAATCTGATCCCTTTGGCTCGCGTGTGATCCAAGCGCGACAGTTTTTCGGGCTTTCCATCTTGCTGCAAGGCACCGGCGTTTAGCGAGGGTTAAAAATACGGGTCCCTCACCTAAAATACAGGGTTGTGAGTAATTGCTCCTGGGACCATCAATAAAAGATGACTTGATGGCTGCGTTCTTCAATTTCTTTATCAGTATCGTCTCAGCTGCCATTCATTTTGTTGTCGGAGAAGAGATGGCGCTTTTTGATGTCTTCCAGCGATTGTTGGAACGATACATTTTTTTCTCCGGCCTTATATTTTTATGTACGAGATGGAAAGGCTTGATTGCAGTGGTTATGAAGGTAAATTTTGCAGTTCAGACATACTTCAACTGAGACAATCGGATTTTATTAGGTGCAGTGAGGTTAGATTTATCTATAAAGTAACCCGTAGGTTGTTTTGGAAGAGGGATGATATTAAATTTATCAAAATGCAAAGGAGGCGTTTTAGAAGTGATATAATATTTTTATGCCTAGTTTCAGTTTTTAAATTTGAGATGTAGACTTTAAAATAGGTTGAGCAGTTTTTAAAATGAAATAAAGGCTGAAGATTATGTAAGAATGTCAAAGATAAAATAATAAAAATTAAGTAGGAAAAGGATGTCTGAGAAATTTTGGAGGGATATTAAATTCTGCAGAACAATAATAATACTTAATGCCATACCATTTGACTGCACATAGTATGTTCTAACGAAATTCAATTGCCATTATCCATCTGCAAGAACTTGGGGAATTATAGATAGATTCGCAAATGTGATGTACTATTTTAAAAATCTGATACATGTGATTTTATTATAGCCGCACATGAGAAAATTATATATCTTTGGAACATAATTTCAAAAATTGCATGATATGATTTCATTAATCATTAGCTTGTCATTTATAGCGCAGTCTGTTGGATTATGAAAAATAACAAAGAAATAAAACCTTATGACCCCTGTTATAAATATGTAGACGAAAGAGAAAGTAAGTATTTTGTATTATTATTTTCAGAGTTTGGATATTGTATTTCAAAGTAGTAACTTTTGACTAAAACATTGCATTTATTTCTCGTGTCTTATGATGTAATTTTTTCCAATTCATTTAAGTAACAAAAGTGTTCAACATTTTTATGAAGCATACTGTGAATTCAGCTCAAAATCTATCAATTGAAGATAAAATTAACAATTTTAAATGATAACCAAAATAATGTTTGCCTTCTGTTTCCGAGCGTATTTAAAGAGTCCTAAGCTTTGAAACAAATCATGCTCTCTATGATTTAGCACAATCTAATAGAACTATATGACTTCTACATGAAATTTTTGCATTAAATCATACACAGCGGCCTCTACCAAATTTCTATTACAGGATAAAATTTTATGTATCCTATTAGAAATATATAAATGGATGAAAGGAAATTATTATTATTATTTTTCATAAATTTGGAGTATTTCAAAGAATTTTTGAGTACCTTATACAGAAACTGGAGACTTTTATTCAAACATGGCATATGTTTCTTGTGGTTTCCTAATTCAATTGAATAAAAAAAAGTGTTCTTATGAAATACACTCTAAATCTAGCTCAAATTTATCAAGTCGAGGCTAAAGATAACACTTTCAACCACCAAAATAGTAAGTTCGGCAGCTTATTTGCAGCCATTTCGAGTGCATTGTTGGTTATCATATCAGCTTTGAAACAAACTTTGTTGTTGATGTCTGATTCAGCGCTATCTGATGGAACTAAATTTAGAAACAGATTGAGAAATACTTTGTTTGCATTTCCATTTTTTATTTCTTTTTTTTAGTTCTTTTGGCCTTGTCTGTGTATTTAAAAAAAAATTTCTGATAAAAATCAAGCCTGCAATTAATCGATAGTGATATTTTGATGATCGATTTTCGAGTTTTCTGTTTTATGTAATACAATCATTTTATCAGTAGTTATTGTCTGAGATCTTAAAGTTCATATTTCATTTTAGAAGGTTTTCATCTACAAAACTTTAACTTTTGAACGGTTATCAAGGGCAGAAAGTGTTATTTAATAAAACTTGCGAAGAAAAACAATTAACGCTGAATTATATTAAAAAAAAATATCTATATGCTAGGAAGAGAATATATAATTAACTTCAATTTAACTCCCTTGAATTATTTTTAACAGTCAAAGTATTTTTATAAAACCTTTGTTTTATAAATATATTCATGAGTTTGTCATTATTATAAATTGATAATAATGGGCATTAAAGTTTCATAATAAATTCTCATGATTCTAATTAATTCATATAATAATAATTCCTTTTTAATTGTTATAATTTTAAATAATAATAATGGGCTGATATACGGGCCAAAGAGGGTTGTAATAATGAAAATAGTCACTAATTCTTCGGTAAATCAACTGAAAGAACTAAACTCAAATTAAAGATCTAAACTCAATTTAATATAGCATGTGCATCAATGATACACAGGGACATCATCTGGCACTCTGCTGGAAATCAAATGTGACCGTGACTCTCTGACTATTCTGGCTAGACTAAAAAGTAGCCACCTTTAGTGACATTCTTTTGAAAGTGGTAGAAAATTCCATCCCACTTGTAAAAAAAAATGCTGTGATCATCCAACTTCACCGGATCTCATTCTGGGTTGCATCTGACATCTGAAGGGAGACTTAACATCCGATCCTCTTATTATTATAGATTTCCTGTCTATCAACAACCTACTAGAGCTGACCTGACATATGTCAGATCTTTTGAGAATAGGAAATAACAACAAAAAAATTTATTATGAAATTTTAAATAAATTAACATCTTATATTAAACCTTGTAATATTAAATGTAATATAGATCAACATATATATGCATATAAATGTATACTTTCGCCCCCTCCTGAATTAATTGCATTTTTCTTTGAAAATATCCCGATTGATGAAATTTACTTGAAATCGAATTTACTACACTGTATAAGGATGGCTTATTATACAGTGTATAGAAATGAAGATTGGTACCTGTAGCAGATTGTCGGCTGTTTATTAGAGTGTTGCAACGTGAAGATAATACCTACATCTATAACTTCTATTAAACGAATGAATAGGGTGGTTTTAACTTTGATGAACTACTGGTAAGAAATGATCAACGTGTGTCTTTCTTTGATAAACTTTGAAAACTTTTCCTTGATTCATAAATAATTAGTAAGTAGCAAATTTCTGGTAAAAAATAATCAATCACCATCTATTTCTGAGGAATTTCTAATACTTAGATGATTAGTAAGTGATGAATTTCTGATAAAAAAGGATTAATAAGCGTCTATTTCTGATGAACTTCAAATACAGAAATGATTATTAATAATTTCCGCAGGACACAATTAATCAAGATCTATTTCTGGTGAACTTCTAATGCTTAAATAAAAAATTTCTGGTAAAAATTGATTATTGAGGGTCTGTTTCAGATGAACTTCTGATGCATAATTGATTAGTAATGGACGAATTCCGGTTAACAAATGATTAATGATGGTTTATTTCGATAAACTTCTAATACAAATGATTAATAAATGACGAATATTGGTGAAAAAATTATTAATGGATCCATGTCTGATTAACTATATATACAGAAATTATTAGTAAGTGACGAATTTCTCTAAAAAAAGGATTAATGAGGATCTATTTCTGATGAAATTCTAGTGCATAAATGACGAATTTCCTGTAAAAAATTATTAACGAGCGTGTATTTCTGATGAACTTTAAACACATAAATGATTAGAAAGTGATGGATTTCTGATAAAAAATTATTAATGAGAGTCTATTTCTACTGAACTTCTGATACATGAAAGTATGTGATGAAATAATACATGTATAATACATAATATATAAATAACATATAAATAATAATAGTGGCGAGTATCTAGTTAAAAAGGGTTACTGAGGATCTAGCTTTGATGAATTTCTAGTACAAGGTGGCCAGAAATAAAACACCCCTACTCTGACCTCCATGGATATCGAACTACTCAGTGTAAAGGCTCAAAATTTTGTACACATACTATTCAAAATATGGGGAAACGGATTTCACGAAAAAAGAATTAGTTCCTGAAATCACCGATAGGTGGCGCTGCACAACTGGAACTATGATCAAAAGACACAAATAATAATAAAAATTAAAATGTTTATGCGGAATGGAATGCTTCCATGCTTCCTTTTTAATTTTTCTGCCCCTTATGGAAAATAAAAATAGTAAAGAAGCTAGAACTCCCGTTGTAACTGCAATTTCATACTGTAACCAGAAAAATTTGCATAAAGCATGGTTAGAAGCCATGTTCTGGGTATAAAAGAAGTTAAAAGGTGGGGAATGTCATTCTTATTAGTGATAGCTGTCACGCTGCCAGAACGCGCTTTGCTTGTGAAGTTGTTTTACGAGAATAAAGGAAATGCTCCAGCAGCACTTCGAGAGTTTCGCCGACTTAAGGATTTGCGTAAGGGACCATTGCTTCCACAAGCTCTCAGGAGAATGATCGCTCGATTCGAGGAAACTGGACATCTTGGAGTTCAGCCTGGTCGAGGACGCAAACCGGTTCGTTCAGATGTCGTTGAAGATGTTGCCACCGGTATTGTTGAACAGTCAATGGATAATGTTTTAGGCTGCAGTAGTGCACGTGCAGTGTCACGACACTTGGGTGTTCCCTATAGCACAGTGTGGAACGTACTCAGAAAAATGGTGCATTGTTTCCCGTACAAAATCCGCCCTAATCAACAATTGCTGGCCACAGACAGGGAGATGCGACTGACCTTTGCATTGACATTTCTTGCTAGAGTTGAAGTGGATGCATCGTGGCCGTGGCAGATTCTGTGGAGCGATGAGGCCCATTTCCACCTCAGTGGAACAGTGAACACCCATAACTGTCGCATATGGGACACGACAAACCCCCGTACCTTCCAAGAGATTCCACTCCACTCACCGAAAGTTACAGTCTGGTGTGGATTCACAGCCACATTCATCCTTGGACCGTTCTTTTTCGAAGAGGTTACTTCCAATGGCCTTGAGACATGTACCGTGACGGCCAACAGGTACAAAAGGATGCTCGAAACATTTGTTGTACCCCATTTGCAGCAGCGCCAATGCCTTGACACCATTACTTTTATGCAAGATGGAGCACCTCCACACATTGGACTCCCTGTGCAACAGTTTCTTCGCCAACATTTCACCACTGACAGAATAATCAGTCGCGCGTTTCCGACAACTTGGCCATCTCGTTCACCGGATCTTAATCCGTGTGATTTTTGGCTTTGGGGACACTTAAAAAACCTTGTTTATCGAGAACGTCTGATAACCTTGGCAGATTTGAAAGAGAGTATCAGTCTGCATGTGAGAAGCATCTCAGATGACCAGTTACGATCCGCAGTTGAACAAGCTGTCCACAGACTTCACATTTTACATCTTCAGGAAGGGAACCATATTGAGCAGCATTCCCTGCATCGATAACGTCCTTGTTTCATGTATGCTTGGTACTTTCAAATAAAATGTGTTTAAAACGTGTTTTTGTGTCTTTTCAGCATACGTCCAGTGGTACAGCGCCACCTATCGGTGATTTCTGGAAGTAAATTTTTTTTTCGTGAAATCCGTTTCCCCATTTTTTGAATAGTATGTCCACAAATTTTCAAGCCTTTACACTGAGTAGTTCGATATCCAGGGAGGTCAGAGTAGGGGTGTTTTATTTCTGGCCACCCGGTATATAAAAGATTAGTAAGTGATGAATATCTAGTAAAAATAATTAATGAGGATCCATTGCTGATGAATTTATGGTATTCGAATGATTAATGAGAATCTACTTCTGATGATATTTTGTTAAGCAAATGCCAAATGCGGAGAGAAGTATTGAGTTCAATTCACGTTCACATAATCCCGCCTTTAGAATTATTTTTAAAGAATGCATGAATAAGGAACTTAAAATATATTCGTACCTGGATACAAATATACAACGATCAATACAATAACTGTTACAATCAACGAAATCAATTGAAAAAAAAATATTTGTACCAGAAATCCACAATTAATACAATGATTATTACGATCAAAGAAAGAAATTGAAATAAATATTTGTCATCAAATAATAGTTGACAAGTGAAGTTACATTTCTAATTCTTTTAAGAAATTATGAAAAATAGATACATTTATTTAAAGTTGTTGATTTAAAAATATAAAATTAAGTATTAATTTTTTAATTACATTTCTTATTAAAGCAGGAATCAATCTTAAATGTTTAAGATGTGAACGAATTAAAATTATCTTCAGCCTCATCGCACTATGAAGAATTTCATGAGAATCTCTTAAGTATATCGGAACAATCTAACTATTTTGCTTTCAAAAAGTATCTTATTTAATTTTTTCTAAAACTTTCACATTTTTTGTGACTTCCACTAAATTAAAGCTGAAAGAAGTTTTTAAAAGCACTTAACAACCATACTTTTAAAAAAATTCAGTGGGTTTTTTTTTTCTGCAGGTACTTTTTTTCACAATTACTATACCAAAAAAAAAAAAAAAACCCCGAAGATTTTATAAAATCATCTTTTGGAAAGTTTTGAGAGTTAGGTTACAAAAAAGTTAACTACGGAAATTTTTCACAGTGTATAAAATGTTGCAAATAATAATGCAAAAAGAAAATAATAATTTAAAAAACCCTTCATCAACTGATTTTATGAACTGATATTCTTCCATATAACATGCGTAAAATAAAAAAATGCCGAAATATCAGGAAGAAAGGTGGGGTTTTAAAAAGAAACAGAAAGATAAAAAAAAATTATGCCTTACTAAAAAGATACGATACCTTCTCTGAGATGTTGTCATCTACTAGTTCCGTTCACTAAGAAAAACTTCCGACTTTTTGCAGTTCAGGAAGTTATCTAATTCGGAAATAAAAAGAAGAGTGGTGTCAGGTGGAAAAAAATAAAATGTTAAATAATCCCGCGCAGGATATCATAAAAAATACCCTTGCTTAATTTATTTGGGGGGTTGAATTTTCGGCACGGATTAACAAAAACAGACAGAGCGAACATTGAAGAGATTTTCAAATCTTTTTTTCCCCTGGAAATACCTTTTCCAACAGCATAATGAACTATAATAGTGGTTGCCTGGAATAATTTCTTCAGAAGTTTTTTTTTCTGCCCAATTTTAATTACAAGTTTCTATAATGGGTTAAAAAGTGGTGAATTATTGGGACAAGATAAACTACAAAGCATAGAATGTTTTCTACATGCTATCATTAAAAGTTTATAAACTCACCTACTATTCACTACTTGATGATTTGTGTAGAATGTCACCGTTTCATTGTTATAACCTTGAATTTCATTGTACTGTTGTAGCGTTATATATATACAGTACAGATAGCATTATATACAGTTTATACGTTCCCAGTTATCTGGTTCGTGACTATCAGGCTTCTGAAATATCCGATCTAATTTTTCAAAAACTAAAAACTGTAAATTTTGACATTTATGGTAGAGTTACCTTTATATATCTGAGTATCACTTATCAGTGAAAAATAAAATATGTTTGTGTCAGTTTTTTAAAAAAAATCAGGCCTACAATTTAGGTTAATGCTTTGTTTATGTTTCCTGTATTTAAGTTGGGCACAACAGAATTTGTGTTAAAATGCGATTGTATCTCCTTTAATTTACTTTATCTCTAATAAATTCTTGAAACATTCAATGTAGTATATAAATATACATAAACTATCAATACAGAGCATTTAATTTTAACTCCACACATTGCCGGATATGACTTTTATGATTCACTAGGATGCGGCTACGTTTACAGTCTACGTGGCTTGAGATAAATATAGGGCTTAGTACTCAATAAGAAGTGAGAAAAAAAAACCGTATTGTAACATTAAGTTTTAGTATAAAATCTTTATAAATCTGGTATTGGTGGACAAAGAAATGAATATTTTTCGGCCTATACGGCCTTTTTTGTTATACAGCCTATCCATTTTAGCGCTTGATTTTGGCGTTTTGCAATTGATTAGAAATCCATTTGTTTAAATATGGATTTCTAATCAATAATTTGGGGAGAAAGCTTAAAATAATATAAATTAAATTAATAAATTATGAGTTTTAGTCGATTAAAATTACATAGATAAAATGCTTTTTTTTGCTACTCTTTCTAAAAGAAATATCTTTAAAAAAATTCACTAACTTTTAAAAATATTTATTTGCTTGAAAATTATTATCTTATGGTCTCAAAGTCTTTAACGTCTTTTAATCAACGTTGACATATTTTATGTTTTTTTGCTTCACTTCTTCGTTTTTTTTTTTTTTCATTTCATTTCATAAAGTGTCTTTGTCTGGAAAAAGAGTCAAACCTACATCTCTGACATGAATTCAGTAAAAAGAACAAAGTAGGCATTTTAATTAAAAAAGAGATTGAAATTTAATCTTAGGATAAGATTTCTTAAACTGCGGTTTGCGACCGCAATTGATATTGTCATAGACTATATTTCGATGCCGAAAAAAAACAATTTTAATTCTCTTCTGTTTCTTTTAAACTTCCTTTTTTTAGTGAAAAGTTAAGCAAAAATAACCAATATTATCTTGATTAAAATAAATGAATTAAAATCTGATAGATAGATAATTATAATTATCTAAAATTATTGCATTTTTGATTATCATTAACTGATTATCATTCTTCTGATTTCCTCTATTCGAAAACAGCCGTTTTGTTCTGTTTTTAAATCAAAACGGTGGACGGGAAATTTATGATAGAATCCCCCCCAGTTTCTTGAAATGCATTTAATCCGACTTGGTAAGATATCTCACTGATGTATTGCACAGGAGTTTGTTGTTGTTATTTTTACTTATGGTCTTTCGCAAGCCCGATGACAGAAAGATGTCAGCGATTTAACGTCGTTTGTTTGTTCAGTAGCACCAACTAGGGCCAAGAGTACGATTTGACTACTTTATGCTTTCACATTCACTTGCACAGCCCTTTTTACAGGGAGACAGATTCACACAACTCACAGATAGAAGAATAACCATTTCCGAATCGGGACTCAGACCCGGGAAGCCCAGGTCAAAGGCAGTTTTGAGTTTAGTTATATTAAGGACCTGTTTTAAAGCAACATTAGGGTGACGATATCAGTAACTTTAAAACGGAACTCGTAATTTCGAGCCGCAATCAGGCGCCGAGATCAATACCTGTGCTAGCAAATCCTGACCTTTCAAGAACAACACCTGTCCTGCCCTGAGTTTTTTTTAATTTCATTTTCAAAATCTTTTTCCTTGTAATTGACTGTTGGAACATCTGAAAACGTAAAGACGGTTTGTTACATAGAAAAAAGCTTGTTTACAGTGATTTAATCGTCTTAATGTATAATTTTTCCAGCATTTGATTAATTAATCTAAATATCTTCTTAATCGGAAAAAATGCTGTATGACTGAAACGAAGGATTTTCAGGATCAGACTGTAGTCTAATGTTTTACCATCAGATATATTTTTTTAAAATTTTAGCATCATTTTTTAATGGTTACTGAACTTCTGAGTTTTATCGAACTATAATTTTAAGACTAAGTGGTTTTAAAGACATTATATTATATTTAAAAAATGATACTTATTCTTAATTATTTAATTTTTTTCCAATATTGAGCAAGTCAACTCTTAATTTTTTCTTACTGAAAGAAAAACCTTAAAATTTTCTGTATGGGGGAAATGGGTGATTCTGAAGATGGTAGCATCAGTTTTCTTCGATCGGCTCTTGAACTTTTGGTTTTCTAAGTTTAATTTAAAGATGCCGGTGGACATGAATAGAGTATTTTACTTTAAAAAAACTACATATTTTTACAAAAAATTTAATCACCTTTCATTCAAAGGCTAGCAAAAGTCTAATCACATATCTTCTTACTTAGGAAAAGAACCTTAAAATATACTCTGTGAGTGAAACGAATGATTCAGCGGGTGAATCTGCTGTCGAATTCATTCCCACTAGACATTTTTTCCCGGCATCATTTTCCCTTTTGTAATGGCAGGGAATAGTTGCTGATGATGCTCGGGCCGTGGAAGTATCCCGCATCCGAAGCGCGCCGTTAAAAGAGAACCTTAACACCGCAACTCGGGAAAAACGAGATGCGGGATACTGATTGGAGACACAAGAGGTGCAGGGTTGCCGCGCTGATGGGTGCCTTTTCAATGCTCTACGCCAAGTTGATAAATCTTTGAAATCTAATAGCAATCGATACGATCAGTTTTTAACTCTTTTTTTTTAAGATAACGTTTATAAATGTTATCTAATTCTATTTTGAGAAAGAAGTTTTGTTAAGGTGGTTTTAGTCACTTGAATATGCAGAGTTCTTTTTCCATGTTTCATTGCATGAGACTGGGGCATAATCATAAATTTAGAACACATTTTATATGAGATGCAAACACATTCATGTTAATCTTGGTATTAACGTATAATATTTATGAAGAAGCTTGCCGGATTTTTGGCATAGGGGTAGCGTGTCTTCCCCGTGATCTGGGAGTCTCGGGTCCCGGCTCGGCCATGATTGTTATTCCGTATTCTGTCTGTAAGATGCGTGAATAAGCCCTCCAGTAAAAAGGGATTGGGAAGGCGAATGTGTGTGTCACCTTCACATAAGCTAGAAGTCAGACTTCTGCCCTCTGGATGCTCAGGGGTCTTTACCCTCAGAAGCTACTACATCCCCTTTCCGTGGAAACAAGGGCACGACATCATCATCATCATGAAGAAGCTTTTTAAAAAAAAAAATCAAGTGGTAAAGATAAAGGTTTCCCAATCCAAAAACAAACTCTGATTTGAAGATTGCAACCCTGAATTAGTATATAATGAAAAACATTAATTGTTAAATTTAGTTTAAGTCTATCAGGAACAAATGTATATTTGTTATTGATACTGTCACGCAGATAGAACACAAGGAAGTACAGTTAAACTAATTTGTTAACTCAACTCTGAACTGAGAACACTGTGACTGAGAGGTCCTCGGCTTATAAAGTCTCATACTTTTTTGGAGACGGCAAAAAAAATCCAGAGTACTTATCTGGTAAACTAAAAAAAGGTTCAAATCTTCTGGAACACAAAATATAAGATAAACAAATCAGGAAAAAATATTTGCACAAATTTTGGAACTGACGGGATTCAAATTCATGTTCTTTTAATCTCGCGACTAGTGTTAAAACCATTTGGCTATGGAGACTCGATTGTTTCTTTTCAATGTCGCAATATATATCTAAACAAATGTATCAGTGCATGTATCATTTAAGGCTTTAGGAAAGAAAATAATACACCTTAGTATGAAGAAATAGTGAGAAAAACACATTTACTTTCATATAGGCTTGAGAAATTTTATCACTATTATTGAATCTTGGTATTAGTTTATAACATTTATGGAATGACTTCGACTTTTTAAAATCAAAAGGTAAAAGGAAAAGTTTCCGAATCCAAAAGCAGACTCTTTTCTGAGGCTTGCTATTCTGAATTTCTATATAATGACAAACATGAATTGTTGAAATTAGTCTTGTATCTAAACCAATCTATCCGTGCATGAGGCTTTAGGAAAGAAGAAACAATCACACCTTAGCAGTGAGAAGTAATGAGAAAGTCAAATTTGAATCTCGTATAGGCTTGGCAAATTTTATTTCCTTTATTGATTTATTTTCCTTAACTTCTATATTAACGCATTATCAAATGCAAGCATACTAGTTGCATTTGTCATAAATGATTATGATATAGTTTTATCAATAAAAATTAGCCTTTTTCCCGTTCCTTCCAAAAAAGTGTATCAAATACTCTTAATTTCACACTCTTTTTTCAAGTTACTCTTTTTCAATACTCTTTTTTCAAGTTTTAATTCACAATTTTTAAAAGTAAGTAAACTGTTCCTACTTTATTTCTGAAATTATTATAAATATCTAGTTTATTCTAAATTAAAAGGCATAAAATCTAACAGAAAATTCTTTTAATATTATTTCTTTAAAAGCTTATGCAAAAAGCAGATTACCAATACAAATTGTTTCCCACACTATAATTACCAAATATGATGCCTTTTTGTCAAAACAAGTAATATTCTTCTAAAAGATATACTATCGGGCATTCACATATTTTATCGCAAAAGAAAAAGTTGAGAAAAAAAAGAGACCACTAAATTTTTTATTTATGCCTTTGTTATGACACAGCCATAAAAAATATAAAAAAAAAAACTCTTCCTATTTTCCTGATAAACACAAAAGATAATTTTATTTAATAACAAAAACACCTAAAAATAAAGCACACCGGTATCAGTTCAAATAAAATGAAAATTTTAGTACACCATTCCACATTGTTTTTCAAAGCTGTAAATATCGACTCCCATTATACTCATTTCTTCAACATAACGCTATAATTTTTTTTATAAATCTCGAGTTGCTGATACAAAATTCCCCAAATGGAGAGATAGTTGCAGAGATATGGCAACCATGCTGTCCCCAAACGGCCATTTCGGGCCATTTTATCGCCGAGTCCAGCCCGATCTTTGGGCCGATATGTTTTTATCTCTATCAAGATGGCGCCTAGAAGTTAGATAGGCGACAGGGGTTTCAAACCACACACTAAGGGACCCGTTTTCGGTGTTGCTTTTTGATAAGAATTGAAAACTGCTAAGGGAGGGAGGCGGACGGGTGATTCGTTACATCACTGCTACTCCTCCACCCCCACGCATCTCCCTGCCTTTGACAGTGGGGAGTGCGACATTTTTTGGTTGCCCCAATTGCTTGTTCACCCATTTTCCTTGTGATGTTTTTGTCACTATTAGAGAGCTTATTGCGTTTTTTCTTTTCTTTTCTTTTTTTCGTTTACCGCCAGTGTTTCGTTTCTTTTTGGCTTCTTGTACCGGAGTCAAATTTCAATGTTGGAAGATGTTTTCCGTGTAACTGTGTAATGGGTTATGAAAATTGAAATGACAGCTCAATTTAAATGCAATGCAATCTGTAGATTACAAGGAGGGATAGATTTATGAATATAGTCCACTCTAAGTGGGTGTTCATCGACAAAAGTTTTTGTAATCCGATCGCTGATTAAGCATATATTTTCTTGAAAATAAACTAAATTTAATGTAAAATTTCTTTTTTTTATTTATATAAAAGCAGTAATTTATTATCACACAATAAGATATAAGGGTTGAAATGATAGCTTAATTTAAATGCAACGCATTTATGGATATACAAATTTAAAAAAAAAACAATATACGAATATGTATTGTTATCAAAAATATATTTTGCATCAATGTTCAAAAATTGAATAAGTTGAAAGATTATTTCGTTATCCAAATTATTCATTAGCCGATAGATGATTAGTTATATTTTTTTATAATCTTTCAAGTAATTTTGAATGTTTAAAAAACTAGAGTATAATTGATTAATAGTATTTACATAAAATTAGTGATTTACATTTTCACTGAGGTAAATCAGGATTGAAGCGATAAGTTTAGTTCATGTGCAATGCAAAGCTTGAATATAAGATGGGTGCAGTCGGATTGTCAGATAAAATTAAAATTTTACTGATTTTTTGCAAGTTTTCCTAAAGGGGAATAAGTGAATATTGTAATGAAAATGAAATTTTAAGGACATTTATTCTACTTCTCTTAAACATAAAAAAATACAATACATTAAAATTTGAGATGTACAATTTTTATAAAAATTCAAAAAAGAAGTAATATCTAAATATGATATGCTACGATGGGTTATTCTAATGCAGGTAGATTAATTATCATCACATGTAATAAATTATATCAAATCTTTGGGAAAATTTGAATTATCTAATTTTATTTAATACTGTCTAAATATCTAAAATAAGCTAGAATGAATATTTTTAAGCTGCTCACCGTATCTTAAGCTAAAAATCGGTAATACATTATTTTAGTTAGTATATAATCTTGCAGCGTAGTCTTGAACAGACAAAATATATATATATTTTAATAAGACTTGTTCCTAATGTATGAAATTATCTTTTTAATATATAACATAACCATACTCATAATCTTTATATTATTCTGCAAAAGACATTATTCCTTTTATACCAATTTTTGCATTATTTCTAGCACTATTCTTTAAAAGCCTATGATATCCAATGAAAAAAATTATCAATGTGCAAGGTTCTAAATCTTCCCATCAATTACATATCAGTTATTAAATTAAAAACTTTGCACCAATGGACCTTAAAAAAATTAATCAATAGACTTCCAAAGCTGATAAAAAAAATACTTCTAAAATCGGTTATGCTAGCGTAAGGAAAAGAAAATTATTATGAAGTATGCCAATTATCTTTTTATTGTGTAATGTAACTTTATCCGTTATACTTATAATATTCTGTAAAACACAATATTCTTTATACTTTATTATTTTTTTTTGGTATTATTTCTTTCAGCAACTTTAAAAGCCTATGATATCGCAGAAAAATAATTGTTAATGTGAAAGGTTCTAAATCTTCCCGTCAATTCCATATCAATTTTCTTAATTACTAATTTTAAAAATTTGCAGTAATGGAAGTTTTTTAAAAAAAGAGTCACCCATTTGACCTTTAAAGCTGATGAAAAATATAACTTCCAAAATCGGTTATGCAATCTTCGGAAAAGAAAATGATTTTTCAATTCCAAACTATCACCATAAAAAGGTTTGAATGATAAAAGAAAGTGTATAAAAAAACTTGCATATTTCAAGAAGCGATTTAAATTCGTCGTTTCGCTGATAGCCTTCCAGATGACATCGTTTGAAACTTTCATTGTGTCAGGTGTCAATCATCTCTGACAGACATTTCTATCCACGCCCCCTTTTTGCCCACCCTACTTTTCTTTATCAATCGCAGCCGAAAAAAAAATGAGCCTGCTACTTTTCTTTTACTTATCAGTTCATATTCGGAAACGTACTTTGGAAATGTTTCTAAAAAAAAGTAACTTGATTTCAAGAAGTCATTTTCTTGTTCTTAATCTGGGTGTTTTCCTCTTTTTTAGTTTTTTTTCTTGTGTCGTTTTGCATCAAACTATCTTAAAAGCTTTTTTTAGAATATCTCGCTTCTCTACAACTTTTTCCTGCGATATAGAGTAATTTAAATTACTTTTATAAGAAAATTTGGTCCTGATAAGCAGTCTACAGCAACTTGTTTGGCGAAAATGTATCCTGTCTCAGATAAAGGAAAAGGAATTCTATTAATGACGAAAAGAAGAAGTATGGAAAGTATAATATATTGATGGAAAAATGAAAAAAATTATTTTCTTATCAATTATCAGTATAATATGACAGTTATGTAATTCTTGAGTGAAATTTATTACACTGCATTTTTCCAAGCAGAGCTTTTACTTAAAAATATTTTAGCGTTTTAGGGTGATGAAAATCGGGATTTTTTCTATTTTATTGTATATGAAATATACAGGGAGAGTTTAAAATCAAGGACGAACCTTTAGCGGTGGTAGAGCTCACTATAACATACAATTATTGCATAGGAATATATGACCGAAAGTGACGCGTTGAGTCACAAACACAAAAAATAAAATGAAATGAAAAACTTTCTTTAGTTACAAAATCATCTCTAAAAGATTTTTTTACTGCAACATCTACAAAAAATGCTCAGTATTGCGGCGACCGATAATAATGCAAGCTTTGTAACGTCGGTGAAGTGATCGGTGAACAGATTTCCACACCCTAGATATTTCATGAATACATGAAGCCCCACAGGATAGTCGAGCAACGACTTCTTCAATGGAGTTAACCGGAATCTCTTAAATAAGGGCTTTTAAATGCACCCATAGAAAAATATTTGGACTCGATAAATCTGACGATTGTGGTGGTCATTGAACTGGCCCACTAGGCCCAATCCAGAGAGCCCCAAAACTAGCATCCAACATTTTCCAACAGCTGTTTCATCATTTTCTGTACGGAAGCAAATGTAAAGTTTATTAATAATGAGCATTTTATGATTCCGTTAATGTGTTTTAGTTTTTTCTGTTTGTTTCTCACCGCGTCACTTTCGGTGATATATTCCTGTACAATAATTGTTCGTTAAAGTGAACTCTACAGCTCCTCAAAGTTTGTTCTATAATTTTAAACTCACCTTGTACAAATAGGGAATATTGCAATTAGATTTCAGGGTTTTGGTAATATCAATTTTGCCCTTCTGAATTCGAAAAACATAAAAATACAGCTGAGCCGGTCAGATGATATTTAGTACATAGCTTTTACGCCAAAACAAGTTTCAATTAATTTTTTTTAGCGGAATACTTAAAAAAGAAGTTTATTTCTTTATATGCCTTGTATAAGAACATAAAAAAATCTAATATCAGATAACTATGTATAGAAATATTATTTACATATTTATTTATTAAATCAGTTTCAAGAGTTCTAAATTGAAATTCAGTTTACTTTTGCAACTCCATCATCTCGCCGGAATTTTCGCATGTCATGTATTACCAAACTTGGCAATTTAGGCGAAATCTGAAAAGCGTCAAGTAAATCCTAAAATGGAACCATTTTGGCAAAATTTTGGCATTCTATAAACAATGAGGTTTAATGATCTGCCGTAATCTAAAAATCGTCAAGTAAATCTGAGAATATAAGCATTTTGAAGGAATATTGGGGATTTAGGAACAATGGACTTTGGCGTAATCTGAAAGTTGATAATATAAACCAGTTCCTCTTCAATAGTTTACTTTCGATTTACAAATTGATGCTCGAAAATCAAATCAGTTAGTTTAAAGTCAAGAGTCTTAGTATAAGAAGCATTTTTCCACCAAGATTGTAGATTCGTTTTTAATTTTGGACCAAGTCGTTCAATACAAAAAAAGTTCCGAAATGTATTCTCAATCCTTTTCTCTATACAACGAAATTAAACATAAAATTTGCAGTATTGTATAAGTGAAGGAGAAAAGTCGAAGGGAGAATGGTTTCCTTAGCTTTATGAAGATCTCTAGCAAAATTGGAATATAAGTAGAAAATATAACTTTCAATTAACAAATCAAAGTAAGAAACTTAATTAACAAAATTGAGCTTCATATTTATCTGTTATAACACTAAATGATATTCTTCTTACCGTAATAATTTTCTTTGAGCATAATTACTTACAAGCATTAAAGAATTTTTTAGCAAAGAATATTATGTTTAAAATTATTATTGAAATGAAGGCAAGGGAGCAGTCTAAAATGTTCATCCCACAGGTGTATCAATAAAGATTACAGCTTATAATCTTATTTTTATTAATCAAAAAATAAATGTTATTACATTTCAACAATTGTTAGTAGAAATTATTATTATTTAAGAAGAATTTGTGTATTGTAGAAAATTAGATATGAATTTATTGAATAAAAGAGAATATAACTCAAATATATGACTCATGTAACTAATTAATTTTGTTGATCTTTGTTTTTATAAGTTTATCTCTGCTTTAATTTAAATGCAGATTAAATTGAATAAAAATTAATTTTTAAAGAAACATTTTTATTATTTTTTCTAAAGACAAAAACGTTTTGCTTTAATTCTTATGTTTATAATTCAAAATTAATTACTATAAATAATAAAGAATCTTAAAATTAATTTGTTCCTGAATTCGCTATCAGATGGCGTCACTGGAAAGGAATAAAAAATTGCATTGAATCAATAGATTGAATGATTAATGAGCTCATGAAATACTAAAATAGTGGTTTGTAATCGAGAACGAACGAATGTACAAATTATCTAAACTCTAGTACATCTAAAAATAAAAAGAATTTCTTCTTTACAAATGTAATCTAAATTAAATTGTGTGTGGAAACATTGTTGTTCTTCAAGTATAGTCTTATTTTCTCTTCAACATGTTCCTGAGTAATATGGAGATGACTCAGGTATATTACAGATAAGGAAAACAGATTTTTTTTTCGCATTTATATGTCAACGAAACCAGTCTTAAGACTATCAAGATAATCTGCGCATAGTAAGTAATGAGGTATTATCTTGGTAATCCACTGATAATATATCTGTTATTAATTATGGCACTTTCCATAGACAAGTTCGCTGATGAAGTCAGAGATTTAAGCCAAGTTTGCACTATAGCTTCTGAGAGTAAAGACCCCTGAACACACGAGGACAGAGTTTTACTTCTAGCTCATATAATAACGACACTCACACACTCGATCGCACAATGCAAAAACCTCTTTTTACAGGGGGGCTTTACCACACACCTCACAGATAGAACATCCCTGTCTGAACCTGGACTCGAACTCGGGACGCCCGGAAGATGCATTGTCCCTACACCAGGACGCCGACATTCACTGATAATGTAAGAAACAATACAATTTTCAAAGCTTTTAGGGTTCGAACAAGTCAATTACCGACTACCACGATAATTTGCTCATATCTGATTACCGCATTTTAATAGATATAAATAGAGTCGTGATATAATCATCCATATTATTGGTGAACAATCGATGATTCAATAAGATCAAAGTCGAAGAAGACTTTAAAAATCCAAGGTATAATCCTTTAACTATTTATATAACTCATTCTCTTCTCCCATCCATGTGATAAGGTATATTTCAAAACAAACAATTCCAAAGAACTGTCTCCGGTATTGAAGTCAAAGATAAGGAAGTCTTCTAAAATTGAGAATTTCGGTAACGTATAAAGTATCCAAGAGTCTTTCCCTCCAATATTATCAAAAGGGCTGGGGAAAAATGAGATAAAGAATTCTTTTTGCTTTACCAACCTAATATACTTCATTCTCCAAGTAGTTGGCACTCTCAGAAAACTTAACGATTGCGTTCGTACTATTTTTGTTTTCGATTTGAAGTTTCAAATCCTCAAATTGAAGTTTCGAGGCTTTCAGAAATCTGGAATCCTCTTAAAGATCCTGGGAATTGTTGCTAGATAGTTGATGATAGGTTTTGGCTATATTTTTTTTATACGCGAAGGAATTCGCCTTTCTTTGATTGACATATGGTGATGAATAATATGATTTTGTACAGAATTATATATTTTTTTTTTCAATCCATTTGTAAGAAAAATTTAGAAAAAAAGATGGGCTTTTTAGACCCTGCATAATATTTTAGACCCTGCATAATATTTTAATGTGAATTTTAGTTTCATTTCCTTCTTTTTACTTTCTCATATTTGTGGTGTAAAGAAATTATTGTGATCATCAAAAAATTCAAACTCGATATTTTGACGAATCTCCATGTTTTAAACCTCTTTGAGTTTGAAAAATATATTTAAAAAATATATATGTTTGCGTGTGATGAAGATAACTGAAAACAGCTTTGAGTTGGATGTTTAAAATTCAGAAAATGTTTTTTTGTGCCAAATTTACAGATTTATATCAAATTTTGAGTAAAATTCACTCAGAGAATGTCTATCTAACCGACTTTTCGAATAGAAGTTAACACGATAATTACCTAACAAAGAGAGCTGGGCAGATAAAACTCGGTAAAAATTTATATCTATAGTGCAAAAACCTTTCAAATTTTGAGCCAGATTCAACAAATGAGAAATTGTCTTTCTGTCTGTACTTTCAGAAATATGTGAACTGGACAATTTTAAAACGCAACGACTTAAACATGTCAAATTGGGAATGGTATTTTGTGAAAACAAGTGCAGTTTTTTTATAATATTTTTTTCAATCGGTTGAAAGAAAGGTTTCAAAAGCACAAATTGCATTTCCGGAAACTTTTAATGGCTTACCACGGATTAACCGCCAAATAACTCGTCAAGGATTAAACAGTCGTTCAGAAAAAGTGTAAATTAGTGTCAAAATTAGTATTTCACAACTACTGTATGCTTGTACCATGCAGGGCATTCTCTGACGTGACTAGTTTATTAGACGGCATCGGATAAATTTTTGGAGAGATATTTCTCGTTCCCTTGCAAAATTATTATGCTACTATTTATCAATGGATACTAATTAGTCATTTTGTGTATTATTTCAATACATGACAATTAATTCACATCAACTAATTCAGATATCCCTATTATTGTTGGTAAAATGGGATTCTAATATTGCTTATGGCTGTTACCTCAAATTATTTACAGTTGAACTTTAAATTGACACTTATAGACTACTGTATTAAATATATCTGATGACTAGTCAAGTCTCCTTTTTTAATGCTATTCAAACGAAGTTTCCAGTATATTTTTGGTTAGTTAAGCAACTATTGTAGAATTTTTTCATTTGCGAACTAATTGTTAATTTTAATTAATAGTTCAACATATCATCAATTGAATAACTCTGATGATTCATCCATTCCAATTTATGCAATTAAAATCAAACTTCTGATTTCAATCATAGAACTGAAAACATGATACCTGAATTTTTATAATGATACTTCATTAACGATGTGTGTCTGCAGTAAAAGGGTCTGGCAAATTTCTATCATATTAAATTGTGACATGGATGGCATCAAGCTGATATCTTTCAGATTTCAGGTCTCAAAAGAGTCGAACCCCATAGGTTTTTAATCAGCAAAAATACAACTACTTACAAACTGGAAAGCTACTTAAATCACTACTTAAATTTACGGATTCTGGAGTTTTCTTTAAAATATATTTGATGAAAGGCAAAAGTATCAAATCAAAATTCTGGAGCACACCTAAAATTGTTACAAAACAACTGCTTATCTATTTCCACAATGAATATTCATTTCAAGAATGTATCAGATAAATCTATCAATGTAGTGAGGGCAATTCAATTTCAACAACTACCACTCCCTAACTGTAGAAAATGAAACTTTCAAACATTCATTTTTCTTTCATTTGTTCAATTTCTTATTCTTAACCTACTTTCGATACTGGATAATTCGTATCAACTTTTTTTTTATTTATACATAAAAGCTGTCCAAAATGCCAATCAGTATCTTAGCATTTATTTGATAATATACAGCTGTATATATACTTATTTTTTATACATGTTAATGAAAATTAAGAATCGTCCTCTTGCTAATTTTCAAGGTTATGGATGTCGTACTTCTATTGTGTGTATATTAAACATACGTATTTCTGTATCTTTAATTCTGAATACGGTATAGTTGCCACTAGTTAAAACTAATGAATGTTTAATCCCTATGTGACCTGAAATCTGTGAGCTAGCAACTTCTATGCCACTCACGTCACACCTAAATGTAACAGAAATGTGCTGAATTATTCATACAATTAGTTAATGCTTAAGTTAAAGAATGTTGTTGAACAAGTTATGAGAAATTGGCTGATGAACTATAGCTATAGAGGCTAAAATTATATGAAAGCTTTGTTAATTTTGTTAATAACAAGAATAACAATATGTAAAATAGTTTTTACGAAATGGATGCGAAGTGCTCAAACTCAATTTAATTTTGAAATTCATTACACAAATTATTGAAGCAAAAGTATAATATAACATTCAATTAGATATTAAATGATATAAATATGTTTGTCATGCATGTTTTACCTGACATGAAAGCAATTGTGTATGCTTTAAGTATAAATTATATTTTGAATGGATTTAATATCTAAGGCAACTTCACTGATTCCTAAGGACTATTTCCATTGTGCAATGGAATAAATACTTGAGGCAACTCCACTGAATCCTAAAGGCTATCTCTATTAAATTAAGTCAAATTCTCCTACACTGACTCCCTTAGATAATGGAATCCATTTCCAATGGAGGTTCCAGTGTAATTTTCTTACATTGACATTAATTAGTTTATCCTCTCATTAGAGCTAAAATATCCTTTTTCTCTTCAAAACTATTGTGATATCATTGAAGATCATACGAATAACATTGTAAACCTGAAGAAATTTTATTAAATCTTAAGGACTATCTCGTTGTGTAATGGATTAAATACCTGAGGCAATTCCACTGAATCCTAAGAACTATTTTCTTTAGGCTGTGCTGTGCAATTATCTTATATTGATTGAATAAGGTGATGGAATCAGTTTCCAATGGAATCCAATGGAATTTTCTTATACTGGTACAGATTTTTTTATTCTCTAGTTAGAGATAAAGTACGATTTTCCTTTGGGAAATTGTTATGATATCAATCAGAATCATAACTTTGCATACTTAAAAACACTCCCTGAATCTTATAGATTATTTTATTATGTAATATAATAAATATTTGAGGCAATTTCTTTAAATCCTAATTACTATTTCCATTAGGCTGCGATATCCAATTCTCTTGCATTGACTGAATTGGCAATAGAATCAGTTTCCAATAGAGGTTCTGATGAAATTTTCTTACATTGACACCAGATAGTTTACTCTCGCATGAGGAATAAAATTTGCTTTTTCTCTGGAAAAATTACTATTGAGAATCACAAGATATATTCTTGTGATTCTTTATATTAATGAGAATCACAATATATATTCTTATGATTCTCTATATTATTGAGAATCACAAGAATAACTTTGCATGCCACTGAATCCTAACAATTAACTCCATCAGACAATGCAGTCCAACTCACGTACGTTGATTCCAATTAATTTATTCGCAAGTTAAAAATAAAATAGGACTTTTCTCTGTAAAGTTGCTATGATATCGTTGATTCATTGTGTACACTTTTTCTTCTGGTTTGGAATTTATGAGTTTAAATCAAAAATCAAAGCTTTTCAGTGTAAAAGAGGATAAATTCATTATCTCACAGAATACCAGTTAGATAATATTGAAATTCCTACAACAGGCAAAATCTTTCACATCGAAACTTTGAAAATAAAATATTATTTATCATACATGATATGTTGAGTAACAAGTTCAGAAGTCACATTAATCAATCTTTCTACAACAATAAACTGGAGTTGTTATTTTGCTGTTCCTTTTCCTTTGCAAGAAATGGCAATTAAAAAGCAAAATCTTAATTTTTATCGCAAAAAAATGTCTGAAAATTAAGCCCTTTAAAAAAATAAGAAGGAAGAAAGAAGCTAAATCTCAATTGTTTTAAACCATCTGCTGATTTTAAGACCTTAATCAGTCCCAAAAGAATAATTTACTGGTTAAAAAAATTCATTAGAACAAATGAGGAGGATACTTTCCATATAATCTTTCGCAGTGCCGACACCTACAGTGCGATAATACCACATTCAAAATCAAAGAAAAAGATGGTAATAATCATAACTTATTTCAAATTTAAGTATAAATTAGAAAGGGAAAAAAAAGTAAAGAAATCCCACTAAATACGAATTCCTTTTGGGAAAAAAATGCATTATTTATACTTCATTGAGAAAAAAAAGATATTATTTTCTCTTCTTCTAGTTGCGTTATCATAGCTCTAAATTAAGAGTGAATTTAGCATTATCTGACACTCTTCTAAAATTCAGGCAGAAGAAATTTCTCCTGTACAGATAAGATTGGAAACCAAACGAACCTTATCAAGAACACTGAACGTTAGATAATACAAAATAGAAGAGAAAAAAAAGAAGATCTCCACGTTGAAACATATAAATACGTATAAAATAAAATAAAATACAAAAGAAATCGCGATTGAGACAATTTTTAACTTTTTTATTTTTCGGTGGCAGCACTGGGTGAATCAAAAACACATCAGCCAATCTATCCTGTGCTAACATTCGTCGATTAATCAGATTAAAAATTCAATTCCACGTCAATCCTTAATGCAAATTTATTTCTTTGGGGTTTTTTTTTCCTAAGAAAAGGGGGGATTTATTTTAATTTTTGAGCTTGTTTGTATACTTTTATTTTTTTTAATCTTATTTCTTCTGACTCTTTTCTAGTCTGTGCTATCTACTCAGCACACATAGGTGCACGTCTCTTTCCATCTTATCTGGGAATAATATCAGCAGAGAGGAGAAGAGAAGTGGAAGAAAAAAATTAAAATGCAATAAAAATACCAAAAACGAGTGGGAAAAAAACTTGGGAAAAAAGGGGGAAAAGAGCTCTTCAGTTTGCTATCATTAATCACGTGATCTTGGCGAATGCGAAACAACAGGATATTTTTGCTTTTTTTTATTTTAAGGGGGTGGGTGGGAGGTGGAAGAGGTAAAAAAAAGTATATAAAGCAACTGAAGAGACTGACACTTATCTTTTGCGTCATTGGATGCTGCGTCCCCCCTTCAAATCCCTTCCCACCCCCATCCTTTTCATCTTGAGCTTCCCTTCTAATTTGCAATGATGTGACACAAGTCAGAAGACAGCGAGGAGGAAGATGGTATCTAGAGGCAGCAATATATTTTTTTAAATAATATACTCGTACATTATTTACCTTTTCTTTTGGGGAAAAAGAAAAAAAAGGAGGGAGGTGCTTTTCTTCATCAAGGTTTATACGTTATTTTTTTCTTAGGTTTTTTTCTTCTTCTTTAACATCAATTTTTCATTTTTCTTTATGTCCCCCTACCTCTCCCGGCCTTTACCCACTGGAAGAGTTTTCCCTCCTGTAATGAGTTATCGAAGGCCTAGGTACAAACCCATCGTTAGGGTGGCGGAATTTTTTTTCTTGTTGTTGGCGCAATTCTTGGCGTAGTTTTGTCCTCACCTCCATCAAGCCTTAATTAAAGGACTCAATCGATTGATCACTGATAAGAAAGGACTCTTCCACTTCACTTCTGCTTGCATCCCCCCTGTTTCCCGTCGCAATTCTAATTGCCCAACACAAACAGCTGCCTTTTTGTTAAATTTAGTAAACCCCGCACTTCCTTGTCCAAACTTTTCTTGAAGAAGTTTTGGTTTCTAGTCCTGAGAGCAGGCCTCTAAATTTCCTGCCTTAAGGAGGCTGACTAGAATGTGGAAAATCTTTACAAGTTTCTTCCTTCTTTTTTTCACCATGATTTTTTTTAATGTTTATTTTTGTGGAAGGAAAAGTTGCAATTGTTTTCATCTGTGGCTTTGTGAGTATTGGTATTGAATAATGAGCAATATTGGATTTACTCATAAGATTTATGAGGAGGAGGTAGGAGATTCTATAATAAAACCGATAGAAGCATTTTGATATGATTTGCAACACCGGGAATTTTCTTATTCTTTTATTTAATCAGAAAATAACTATTGAGTTTTACAAAAATTGAAAAAAACTTTTCCAATTTTGTGGTTTCTAAGTCTGTATAAGGTTTGAATGAGAGGTTTCCCATAAACCTTTCAGATGATTCATATGTTTATAAAAATGAGTTCCTTCAAGACAATTTGTTATTTTATAAGAATTCGTTTTGTCCTTTTTTCGATATCGGAAAATTGGCAAATAACTCAAATAGCACATTTTAAAAAAAAACATCATTACAATTCCTTAGTTTATTAATAAATTATATTGTATTCTTAATATTACCGATATACGAGTAGGTGGAGTTCTTGAACAGTTTTTTTTCTAGAAGTCAAATGTTTTTAACTTCCAGCCATTTCTATTCTTGGAGAAATTGTGGCATTACAAATGCAAATAATTGTCCATAAATATGAAATTCCTTTAAAATATTTTTTAAATGATATTGAGAATTATAATTTTTTTAATGATAAGTTATAAAAATAAGAGGATGAATTTTAGTATAAATTAAGTTAATTTTATAAATTATAAAATAGCTCAAAGTTTACTCATCTTTACAATCGCTTCTTTAACTACTAAATTTTATTGTTTTCTTACTGTTATCGATCAAAAGTTTTTAACCACCAGTCATTGCTACTACAAAGAAATAGTTACAATACAAATAGTGTTAAACATGGAAATTCCTTTAAATATAGAAGATTACATAATGAAAATAGCAATATGATAAGGTAAGAGAAAAATAAACGGATAAATATTTAAATAAATTAATAAGAATATATTTTTTGAAAAACTTAAAATAAGAGGATGAAAAATTCTACGTCATAAGGTCACAATGGCTTGGCCTTAAGGAAATGTTTTGGGCTCCGAGGATTCTAAATTTGAAGCCCAATTTAACCGAAAGATTTAATACCCAGGCAATACTACTGTTTAAGAAATAGTATCATAATAAATACAAATACTTGTTAAATATGAAAGTTCCTATAAAATAAAGAAAGCACATACAATGAAAAATTTTGCTATAGGTTTATAAAATGCAGATTATATAACGTCGATATGAACTAGATGAATATGTTTGGAGATTTAAGAAAAGTACGCAACGGCTTAAAATAAGGTTTAAAACCCATAGGTAATATTAATTCCTAAACCGACTGTCCAACGCTGTCTTCAAGGATTAAATTCGCACTTCAACTTTGGAAGTTGTAAGTTCTGACCGAAGAAATTAAACAAAAATTGGTTAAGCGTATTCTTACAAGAAAATCTTACACTTTATCACATGATCTAAGGAAGTTTGAATTACCCAAATATTAACTTCCTCAATGTTTTATCACAAAAAGGCCAATTACGAAGAAAAAAAAATAATGATGCTAGTTTATGAAACAGCATGTCTGTTTTTCTTCACTCTCTCCAGAGTCAACATCAGAAACAAGAGCTGTAAGTTTTAATATGGAACTAATAAATAGATAGTTAAAAAGTAATAGGAACTATTACAATAAACGAGCACCAATTTGCCGATTATTAAATATAAAATATTAATGAAACAAATTTACCCACAATCCTCAGAACAAACAAACAAAAAGAGCCGAAGAAGAAACCTGTCATATGTCCTCTCTCACTTAAATAACTGAAACAATAGAATAAAACAGTTATTGATACGATTTATATGTGGTACTACTTATGATGCTAATCCCTAAGGTTATACTTAATTTTTTCATGAAAATTGATTAAATTTTTGATCTTAATTACAATAGTCTTACTTATTAAGATTTTGATGATAAAAAAATAAAAAAAATTTCGTAAACTTTTGATTAATTCTTGATTTTTCTTAAGGAATACTATGTGAATACAAATATTGGATAGAGCTCTTATATGATTACTAATGTAATACTTTTCTAATGTTTGTTACTATTCGAAGCGTAAAATTATTTTGTTGGGAAAGAATTATTTATTAGTTATTTTAATTAAAATAAAAAATAATTTATATTTCCGAATCAAAGGTCGTTAATAAAAACATAAAAAGGAGTTATTGCTAAGCATGCCCAAGTAATATATATATATATATATATATATATATATATATTCAAACTTTGAAATTTGTTTACCAATTACGTCAATGTTTAAGAAGGAATTTAAAATCTCAGATGTAGTAAATTGTCAAAAATAACAATATAGCAAAAGTTTGTTCTCGAAAAAAGTCAAATCATATATGATTTCCCTTTTAAATTTCAATGCATAGATTTATGCTCAATAACTAACACCTGTACCAATGATATTTATTATTTTGTTGTTAACGAAATGATTGATATGAAAAGTAATAATATGTGGTCTTTTTAATAGCCATTGATACTTTGAATGATAAAAACCTGTTCCAAACAAAAAAGCAGGGAACATCGAATAAAATAACTTTATACAAAAGACCCTCGCTTGATGAAAAATAACTTCCTCTTCTAAAGATCTACAATAAAAAGATTTATCCATTATATTAGATGTCTTTCTATCAAGAAACACGAAAGAAGATCCAAAAATTAAAATGCAAAATTTTTCAATTGACGTTCTTATGAAAAATCTATTGTTTCTTTACTTCAAGAAAGAGGATATCCGTTTAAATAAGGCTCTTTGTTAAGCAAAAGAGCATTGTTGCAGCATCGATTATTTGTACAAAAACAGAGGTTTTATTTTACACTTGTTGTCATCTGTTCTTCACCATAAAAGAATGAGCGAACTCGGGTAATTGAAAAATGCAAAAGAAACTCTATCTACACGAATCGAATTTTATTGAGAATTTTCTTTTGATAGAGCAATAGTTGCCATTCTTTTTTGTATTTTAAATTTTAGAATTGCCGCCTTACCTCGAGATGACTTGCTTTCATCAGAGCTGTTGAACATTTATATCGATATTTCGTAAGAAGAATTATCGATTTTTATGGAACTCTTGAAGAAGAATTTAATTGAAAGATTTGAAACCTGAGGATTCTATTGTCGAGAGGAAAACTTTCTACAGTTTAGGTAATTTAATTTTATAGCAGATTGAATTTGAGTTTTCAAGTTTTTGACGAAATGAAGGATGACAGATGAATCCCGTAGAAATAAATTCAGTAATATGTGTTAAGCCACAGTTTTGATTTACACTATATTAACTTTTAATTGCAAGATATATGTGATATTTTAAAGCGCATTGAGGTAATTTAATTTAGTAGCACACTGAATTTGAAATTCCAAATTCAGACGAAATGAATAAAAGATGAATCATGTAGTGGATTTGTTATTATCATTTTCGTATTGTGTTGTTGATGCATTGTTTTAAATTGTAAGAGATATGAAACATTTTAAGGTGTATACTGTATTATATACAAAAAAATTTGCTATATACAGAATTATAAGCAAATTATTTCACAAATCCTTTAACTTTAAAAGTTTTGCTTTTTACATATTTTTATTTAACCCGACTCCTATTTTTTCCAGTTTATTTTTAATTCGCATTTAATTAGTATAATTTGGTTTCATACATGCATTTTTTTTTTCTTTTTCCATGAAAAAATTCCAAAATAAAATAATTTTAGAATATTTTCCAAAAAATTTATGTCGCATACTTTAATGGATAGAACTGGATTGGAACTATTTCAAAACCTCATCAAAGAATTATTTTCTCAAAATATTAAAAAAATGTTTCACAGCTATTAAAACTTGTTAATAAAACTTCTCATATCCAATGGGATAAAAATTACCTCTAAATTAACCTGTAATATTACCTGTTTAAAAGTATAAGAAACCCTTAATATTTCTTCATTTCCAAATTAAAAAGAATTAAGATTTATTTTCCGAATAGAATAAATTTCACAAATTAAAAAGAATTAGATTTATTTTCCAAATAGAATAAATTTTCCCAAATTAAAAAGAGTTAGATTTATTTTCCAAATAGGATACATTTTTCCAAATTAAAAAGAATTAGATTTATTTCCCAAGTAGGATAAAATTTTCCAAATTAAAACCATTGCTCCAACTTTCTGTCATCGATATATCAGTTAAGAAATTCTTATAATCGATCGTGATTTCCTCGAAGGCATCTAAGAAAAACTCTTTCTTGAAATAAAAACATCGAAGGTAATGATAAGAAAAAAATATATCTATAAGCTCCGGAAATTATCCAAGCACTATAACATTAAATTCATATTTTGGCGCAACGAGGCATTGTGGGGGGAGGGGGGACTGAAATCTCCAAGCACATAAATAAAACATCCACGACGTGTGCGAAAACTTGGGAATATCGGGTAATAATAAAATCACCGTACGTGACAACGAATTTACATGATGTTGATCCGATAAGGCGCTATTTCATTTTGGGCCCCTGGTTGTCCTTTTTTTCCCCTTCATCTTCTCCAGGATACATCCTCGAAGGACAAAGAAACACCCGGGGGTAAGATACTCACAATGGGTAAATCAGCAAACGATCGGGAGATTCTGGAGAAGAGGTGGGTGGGGGTGGAGCAAATGGGGGTGGCTTGGGGAAGGTGTCGCAACGATTCAGGTTGCCGTCGCTATCAAAATATCAGTAGATTTTCGAAGGTGATAAAATGTGATGACGATTTTTACAGTGGGATAAATTCAGTCTGGCTTCTATTTGGGAGTTGGTTTTTTTTAAATACTTTTTTTTTTGACGTGGACTGAATCGATGAATTTTTTATTTTTAAATTCGTTTGCTTCTCTTTAGACAAATAGCTTTTTAAATGAAATTTTGAATTCCAAAAAGTTTGATATTAAAAAAATTAGAAAAAGGTACAGAAAAAAAAACGATTGTGGGAAATTTTACATTCTCATATAAGAAGCATATATTACTCCTCATCCGATAATGTAAAGAATGTAATTCGTCTGAAATGTAGGTTGTATTCAATTAGCATTAAATTGTTTGTGTCTAACTTCATATTCATGATTCCCACGACAAGCATCATTAGCCCAAGACAATTTTTAAACATTAAATTTAAACATATATTAAAAAACAGACTGGATAATCGTTTGGACAGAATACTAGAAATAAACAAATATATTAAAACACATACTGTTTCAAATTATCCTATACTATAATACGAGGAATGGTTGCCAAGTCGAAAATCGCCCCAGAATTAATAAACTCCGGTACACTTGGGGGTCTGGGGTTTTTGGCCACGAGGAATCGATTGGTGCCGGTTTTGAAGCGCTACGGTCGAGCAGTTCGGAGTTACAGATAGGATATTTTCAAACTTTATTAGTTCACCATAATGGCTATAGATGGCAGCACTTAAATTTTCTTTGTCTATTGCCTAATAGGTTTCAAGCGGTAACGTGCTGCCATCTATAGCCAATATGGCGAACTAAGAAAGTTTGATGACCATACGATTATTTTTAAATCACAAAATTAAGGTAAAACAAATATAAAAGAAAAAATAAGGATAACTTTGATATTTTTACTAAATTTTCTTTTAAAAAAGTACGATTCTAATTCCACTGCTTTTTATTAAGGGAAATTTGTTAATGAAATTTTGAATTTAGCGCTCGTTCGTTAGCTAAAAAGATTCGTTCTTTTTGATTCTATACGGCGTTCAACAAGGATCCGACGTGCTACTCATTCCCATTCACAAGAGAGCTCAAATGGATAGAGGCGAGCACTGGATGCTAGGAATTTACGAAGCAAGCTATGGAGAACGTCAACTATTAGTTTGCGATCCAGTCGACAACCCGCTGCCCATCGATGCTGTTTTTAGAAAAATACTGCGACACGTTTTGAATACCGTTGTTACGAATGAAAAGCTGAAAGGATATTCAATCTTTACCTTTACTTTACCTTTGTATAGAATAGTTCCCTTTCCAAACTCTAACTTTGTTTAGAATAGTTCCCTTTCCAAACTCTAACTTTGTTTAGAATAGTTTACAATGGTGCACTTTAACCGGTTATCTTTTCACCAATGGTTTCACAAATTTTCTTATGGCATGTATTGTTTTGATAAATCACAATTGAAAATTTAAATCTTCGAGTTAGCTTCGATACCTGTTTTCTCCGAGCGGAGCTCGGTCACCCGCTGGTAAGTAATAATTCGAAGTAATCAAAATTCCTGTTGTATATTTGAGAGATAAATATTCATTAGTATTTATTAATCATTGTTTTGACAAGTATACATTATTTTGAGGAAATATTTGAATGATAAACTTTGTAATGGAAACATGCTTATTTTTGTAAATTGCGTAGTGAAATATTTATTATTCCTTATATTGATTAGTATTCGTTATTTTATAAAACTTTGCAAAGGTAAGTTGCATATTTATGTAAATTATGTAGGTGAACTAGTCATTTGTATTTATTATTTTGAATAGTATTCGTTATTTCGAGGAAATCTTTGAATGATAAAGCTTTATAATGGAAAGTTGCTTATTTTTGCAAATTCCGTCATGAAATATTCCTTAATATTTGTTATTCGTTATTTTGACTAGTATTAATTATTTTTTGAAAATGTGCATGATAAAACTTTGTAACAGAAAGCTATTTGTAAACTTAAATTAGGAAGTTAAATACTCATTTATATTTATTATTCACTATTTTGACTAATATTCGTTACTTTATAACATTTTCCATGATAAAACTTTGTAATGGAAAGTTGCTTATCCATGTAAATTTCATAGTGAATTATTCATTATTTTGATTAGCATTCGTTATTTTATAAAACTTTGCCGCATATCTTGTAACAGAAAAGCCTATTTATGCAAATTAAGTAATGAAATATTCATTAGTATTTATTATTCATTATTTTACTAGAACTTTTTTATTTTATTTAACTTTGCTTGAAAAAATTTTGTAATCGAAAGATTTATTTATGTATATTATATAGTGAAATAAATATCCATTAGTATTCATTATTTTATAAAATTTTGCATTATAAGACTTTGTAATAAAAAGCTGTCTATTTATATAAATTAAGTAAGGAAATATTTATTGTTGCTATTGTCTATTACTTAACTATATGTTATATAACTATGAAGTATATATAAGTATTTATTATTTTTACTATAATGGTTATGGATGAAAACTTTACCGAATGAAACTTTGTATAGTAAAACTGCCTATTTATGAAAACTTCGTAGTGAATACTCGTTAGTATTTATTATTTTGACTTGTATTCGTTATTTTAAGGAAATTTTTGCATGATAAATCTTTGTAATGGGAAAATACTTATTCCTGTTCCTTTTTTCTTCTTTTTTTAAAAGCGTAGAGATAATAACGTCATTTATTGGTTTTGAGGTTTTTCCTTAGCAATCTGTGTTCTGCTAAGTTCTATTATCTGGAGATCACGTGACTTCCAAATCACAAATATAAGTTTCCGGTTCCAAAGTTACAGAAAATTAAAAATATTCGTTAAACATGTTGGGAAATATAACATGTTATAAATCTATAACAAAAAGTTTTCAGCATTATTCCAAAGATGTTACGAGAATCCAAACATTATACCAAATCTATAACACTGCGATCTCAAAACTATTTTCTGTAACTTTGTGTCCTTCAGTGTAGAGAAAAGGACTGTAATTCCTCAACTGTCATTTAACTGTTGCCAAGATAATCAAAGTAATGTTGCGTAAAAGAACAAAGGAAATTAATGCAGTCTTCCAGTTGAAGAATGATTGAGAGACTTGATGCACTGATTTCTGGTAAGATAATGAAATTAAGTACGTTTATATTTCGCATTTGTTGATATAGTATGTTGGTAATAGTAATTTAGTATCATTATTTTGGTTTTAAAATTATTATACATCCAAGATTGTTCTAAACTTTAAAAAAATTTATCGAATAGAAATTAATTTTTTAAATTTCTGTCGTAAACTTGAAAAATGCGAAATGTGAAGACTAGTGCTAATTTATATCGATGGATTTTATGTTGTTATTTTCAATAATATGTAGTTAGAGGGAAATATTGTTCAAGGAATTAAGTTAATTTTTTTCCTTTTTTATTTCAAAAATTCAGCTATACTATGTGATTTAACATTCTGCATTAAAGATTACACATCAAATTTGGATATAAGCATAAATTAATACTGAGCCTTGAAATTTGATATTTTCATAATTTCACGACTTTTTTATTCAATGAAATTAAATAACTTTTAGCTATCAAAATTATTTTTCTTGGTTAAAATGCTTTTTGATATGACTTATTAAAAATGTTAATTTAATATAAAAATTATAATTTTTAAAATATTTGTGCTTATGAATGCTGGCCATCGAATAAATTAATATCAGATATTTTCAGATACCAAATGTATTTAATAACACCTTTTTTAAATTTAGCATAAATTATAATAATTTGTTAGATGCTTTCTTAAAATTATATGATAATTTTTTAAAATTTCTATTCAGTTCTACTTAGTCACTAAATTGCTTTTTTTAGCGTAAATCAAACATTTTATTCGCATGTTAAACATGACTTCTTGGCGAATCCTATACCATACAAATATTTTATAACACAACATATAGATAACTGTAAACATAAGAAACATTTTCTAAAAGTAATTTAACTATTTATTTCTAGATAATTGGTTACAGCGTCATGAGATTATCAAATCATTATCATACTTTAACTGCAATTTAAACCAACCCTTTTCATAACTTGCCATTTGTATAGATGATATGATTGATCTCCTTATAAATGTCTTGACTTCCTCTTTTCAAAATTGTTGGATGCTATAGAATTATTTATGAAATTAATCTATCCAGTATTCGGAGATATTTTTTCATTTCTATAACATTAGTTGCTTTTGGTGATCACAATCTGGAAAAACAGCAACGTTCAGAAATAGACATAGAATTTTAAAATTAATTATTAGAGTAGCCAAATAAAAAAATTATTAAAAGCATACTTTAATAAATAAATTTAAGTATTTGTTAAAAACAGAAAAAATTATACAACAAAAATCGGTATCATTGAAAAGATAATCTTTTGAATTTTAAGATGACCCAAAAAGTATATTTACAGCTCTGATAATTTTAAATGTTAAAAAAGTTTAATACGCAGCTTAATTTTTATTTAACTAAAATACTACTAAAAATTATAGGAAACTGTCTATAATGTGCACTTTATAAAATTATATTTGTGGATTAAAGTTTTGATCAAGCCATTCTAGTTTGCAGATTGACCATCCACAATCACATTATCCACATTATTACTTATTTTTTACATTATTTTTATAGCTATTTAATTTATACAATTTTCACTTTAGTATATAATTTCCATTGATAACTTTCATTATTTCTAATATGTAATTCTTACTATATTGACTAATTTTCGAAAGAATAAATTTCCATAAACTTATACCTCAAGTGAACCCATATTTATCTAAGTCGACCTTCACAATTGCTGCCACCATGCGCAACCTTTCACTTTATCAAACCACCACACCCCGAACGATAGCACCGATGACTCAATAAACACCGTGTTTTTGCTGTGGCCCGTTCTATAAATACACAAAACCAGATACTTACATTTTTCCATGCATTCTCCAACACACCTTTATCGCAGACTCTTAGCAGATATCGTACCAAACTCTCAAACGAGCTGTGCCGATGGTCTTTTATTATGGATGGCGTTAGAGGAAAAAAAGTGGCTCTAGGATCCGGTGGCCAAGTGTTAGACTTCAGTGTTTACCAGATGTCGATCTACTTGAGATTTTTGCGTCAGCTACAAGATTTCGGCATTTTCCTGTTGATAGATAATGGGCAACGTGGTTTTCGAAAAAACTCTTGATGGTGGTTTAAGGAATTTCCCTTTTGAAACACATGATAGCACCAAATACAGTTAAAGTTACTTAGATAAAGTCGTTAAGTTTAAATAATAAGATACATTTTGTTTCATTTAATGAGGAAAAAAAAAGGATTCTTTTTGTATGTCCTTCTTAATTTGATTCTAATGATTAAGAAAAGTTTTCCTTGAATTATTTTTAATTGCATTATTTTTTAGAGTGAATGATATTAAAAAGAAATAAATATACTTATGCGTCGGCTACAAGATTTCGGTATTTACCAGTTGATAAGTAATAGACAACCTAGTCTTAGAAAGGAACTCTTGATGGTGGTTTAAGGTATTTCTCTTTTGAAACAGATGATAGCATCAAATATAGATACAGTAACCAAGATAACGTCGTGTCATAGATGCAGGCACCAGACTACCCAGATTCTTGATCAGGAGTATCTAATGAAAGTTAAAATCATCTCAAAAATTGAAAATTTTGCATGAATATAAAGAATATGCCCACAGCACTTACGTATTACTTTATGGAAAGCAATATATTGAATAACGTATAAAAAGATTACTTATCTCCTTTAATTGGAGAATGTATTTATGATGATGTCGTTTTCACGGAAAGGGGGTGCAGTAGCTTCTGTGAGTAAAGCACCCTGAGCCCCCGACGGCAGAAATCTGACTTCTATCTCATGTGAAGATAACACTCATACATTCGCATGCACAACCCCTTTTTATAATTGAGGGGGCGTTTTTCACATATCTCAGAGATAGATCACAAGAGAAGGAGCAACCATGCTGGAAATAGGACTTGAACCCGGGATCCAGTGGCGTGGACACCAGCATGTTTATTTATCTCTTATAACTGAAAAAAATTATTATATATATTGCCCTAAAATTTGAATGATTTTCTTAAATGTTGAACATTATAAATCAAATTATTCATTAACTTAAATAATTCAATTAGTTCTAATTTAAAAATAAATACTTTGTTATGAATAATATCGAATTATTCACTCAACTATTTTTATATCGATATTTTTATTTTTTATTTTATTCGTTTCCACCTTTTGCATTTTATGGCAATTCAGACGCCTATTTGATGTGGTTACTTTGACTTTTTAAATACTCAAAGTGCTTTTTGATATCCGTTAAAAAGATAAATTTATATCGATAATTAACGTCCCATGCAGAAACAACTATTAAATATTACACCTCGGATTTATTTTCCTATTGAATCTCAACTTGATTTAGTTAGCTAATGGAAAACATTGATAAATTTTTAACGAAAATGTTTTTTTGAAAAAACTGTATCTTTTGTGCTCAAATGTACTTAACGTTCGTTATCTTTTGCTCTATTGCCAAAGAAAAAAAAATACCAAAAAGGATGCATTTACTGGAAAAACAGTCGAAGAAAAAAATTCACCTTTGGTTCAACTTTGCATTACGTTTCGGATTATTTATCAATTCGGTTAATTAATGGATTTTAACAAATGCCGAGGTCGCACTTTCAAAATTGCGATTTAAAAGCATATCGACGAATGAACGGGAAAAGCACTTTTTTCCCCCTCCTACACCCCTTTCACTGTTCTTTCCACCTTTTTTCATCATCTCACCAGTTCATTACACAAATTTATTTTATTTTTTAAATGAAAAAAACACCTCTTTTCTTCACAAATGAACGTCCGAAAAAGAGAAGACAACATTACCAGGACTTTTTTATTAGTAATTAACACACAACATTTCGATCAGCCTCAAGATATTAATGAAAAATCCCTTCTTTTTTCGTTTTTTTTACGGCATCGAAAAATTTCGTGATTTTTCCCCATTTTTTTCCCCTGCCGTTCCTTTATTTTTTCCCCCTTTCTGTGTCTTTTCACTCTATACAAGTCTTATCAAATAAAACAAACCAATAATAATGCCAAGACGACTAGAACAGATATCCCCCTCCCGCCATTTTCTACCTTTTTCCCACTCAATGATTGGTGAGCATGTTGGCTCATTAGGCCAAGTGTGCAAAATTAGCAAAATCTCGATCCTGCTTTTATCGGTGTCTTTGGACCTGCACCATGCTGTTGTATATACACCTATGACAATCTATAAAAAGGGATTGAAGGGGGAGGGTGCAAGTGGGGTGTCTGTCCAATAACCGATACGGGCTGAAAAATTCACTAATAAAGCAGCAATGGTGGTTCTGGTTGTAATAAAGGTGTCATTAATGCGGTGTTGGAATCGATAATTTGCAACAGTCTCTTGTCATCTGTGCTCATCAGTTGGTTGATTCCGAGGAGCTCCGCTCCAGCTCCTTCGCCCACCCCCCTCATTCACTACTCAATAATGGCTGGCAGTCTTTTGGTTGTTGTTTCTTTTACTTGCAAGACGGGAGTTGGAAGTTGGGGGGGGGGAGTTGGATGGGGAGACCCTTTTCATTTTTATTGTTATTTTTTGTTTGCCACTTGCTCAATCTTATGATGTGATTAATGCATCTTTTTTAGTAAATATCTGGAAAGGATACACAATTTTTTTTTATTTGGTTGGTGACGATCTCCCAAGAAGCCTATTAATTTTACACGGGACAAGTGCCTTGATTGCACCCACCTCTGTATTCGCAATGGCCTTGATTTGATAAAATTTACCGGCCTTCTTTATTATGCTTCTCTGTTAATAAGGTTTCGAACATAATTTTTTTTCTTAAAGTTGTGGATCAAGTATTAGATGAGTTGAAATTATGCAATATTAAATTAGCTAAATAGACAGGTTAAATAAAATAAGCTTAACCCTATAAGACCCGACATCCCAATATCGTCACATTTGGTAGGGGCCCGATTCAGGCCTTTGGTACCGGTTAAATTAGTATAAGGGTGGAAAGGTATTTCTCGATGAGCACTCATTTAACCTATTTAACTGCCCCAAAGCAACAGTCAGGCTTATGGAGAAAGGGGCAATATCGGTCGGTCGGGTTTCATAGGGTTAAAAATAGGGAATCGCGATGTCTTAATATAAATTTACTTTCTTTTAAGACCTATACGTGTGTGTAGGTAAATTTTATTAATGGAGTAATCGTGGTATCTGGAAAATATAGATATGCGTATTTTTTATTTTTTCCGAAATGCCTCTTAATTTCACATAGAACATGCAAGTTGAATGCCAATTCTCTGCTTCCATATTGCCTATGGTTTAATAAAATACTTTGGTTTTTCTTGTTATATTTATTGTTAATAATGTTTCAGTTATATAAACTAGAAACATGTAGAAAGTTAGTTTGTAGTAGTTAATGTATTAGTAATATGTAGAAATTATCTATTTTTAGTAAATATCTAGAATGATAGATCATTTTTTGCTTAGTTGGTATGAATCTTGCAAGAAGCTATTAATTTGACTCTGGACAAGTTTATTGATTGCACCCTCTTCAGCATTTGCAGGGGCCTTGATTTGATAAAGTTTTCTGGATTCCTTTATTATGCGTCCAACGTAATAAGGTTTCCAACATAACTTTTTTTCTTAAATTTGTTGATCAAATATTAGAGGAATTGGAATTAAGCAATAATAAATTAGCTAATTAGGAAGTTAAGTAAGTGAAATAGGTTTTAAAATGTGGAATCACTATGCCTTAGTATAGACTCTCTTTTAATTCATATATGTGTGAGATAGGATGTTATTAATGAAATTAATTTGATAAATATCTGAAAAATAGATGTAAATGTATTTTTTCTTTCTGGTGTCACCGATCTCCCAATACTGCCTATAAATTTTGAACGGTATAAGTGAATTAACTGTACTTTCTCTGGATTCATATTGACACGATTTAGTAAAATATTTTGGATTTTCTTATTGTACTTCTAAGGTAAAATGTTTTTAAAATAAATTTTTGTAAAGCTGTGCATGAACTGTTAGATTAATCAAAAGCAGACAATATCAAGTGAGATAAACAATCATATTAAATAAATAAATAGATTTAAAACTGTGGGGCTATGATAACTTAATTTATATATATATATATATATATATATATATATAACCAGGTTTTTTACAAAATAAAAATAAAAATATTCATATCACGCATTTTATTTTTAATACCAACTTATCTATACTAATATTATAAATGTAAAAGTTTGGATGGATGGATGTTTTTACTCAATCACGCTCGAGCGGCTGAACGGAATTGGATGAAATTTAGTTCAAAGATAGATTATAGTCAGGAATATAGTATGGGCTACTTTTTATTCCAGTTGATTGCTTGGTTTTTTATTTATTAAAAACTAACTTTCACGTCAAAAAGTTGAGGCCAAATCCTGCCAATGATAAGTAAGGCCCCAACTTTTTTCCCAACAGAAATGATATTAGGAAAATTTCGACCGATTATTTCAAATGATTCTATTTATTTTCTTTGTGTTTGATGTATTTAAAATCAAATATTTGTAATGAATCGTTCTTTCGGGTTCAACCTGGAGTACCTTTAAATTAAAAGAAAACAGAATAAAGGAAATAAAAAAAAAAACTTATCTGCATTGCGTTACACCAACCGGCGTTGAAAGTTCGCGAGTGATTGCTGACAACTCATTTAAATTAAAAGCTTAAAATTTATGTGTATAATACTGTTGTAGTAATCTCAATCTCGATAAAAATATAAAATGATTTGACCGGATTTGATTTGCTGTTTTCTTTTAGTTTGAGTATACAATACAAATAAGAGAGTTTTTTTATTAATTTGTATATATGTATATATTTTTCGTATATGCCTATATTATTAAATGCATCGATTTTAGATTAGGTTTCATTTTTTTGTCATTATTTGATAGCTTTTCGTACATATACATCAAAATTTCCACACGAACAGATTATATCTAAAGAGAAAGATTTATTATGCTCTAACCGGAAAGGAATTTTCAGTGATAGATTCAGAAAAAAAGTATTGCTCTTTTAACCTTGTAAGGAACAAGTAGCAAGAATTAATCCTTTAAACATAACACCGGAAATGAAACAGAATCATGCTGATGCAATCAATTTGCAATAAAACGATCAACAGAACAAAGTATATTCAGCAATTAGTCACCAAAACAAAAACAAAAACAAAATACATCGGCGCCAACTTACTGCATCCAAATATTGTCTGGCTTTACTTTCGTTTTAAATTAACAGTATTGTTACTTAGACATAAAATATTACTTATATATTACAAAATATAACTGCATCCATTCAACAATCAAGTAACAGACAAAATTATATTCCTATCAATTTTATAGAATTGTACAAAAAATAAAAAAAACCCCTTCAGAATGCTCTTTTTTTATTAAAAAATTATCAGTAATTTATAAAAACTAATTAATGCAGTTATTTAGAAATTTTTTTCGAACGTTTAAACAAGAATATTTATAAGAAAGAAGAACAACTCTTTTGCCGTAAACATCAAAGACACAAAAATACCTACATCCATACCTAAAATACCTACATCAACAATGAAGTGGTGGCCAAAATCACTTCCAACTTTAAAGGAAAACAAATGAAAGACTTAGTACAGCAACGGAAGTTAAATTCTAGATGTCGGAAAATACATCCACATGCTGCAATGCTCACCATGTTTGTCTCAGAGAGCGAGCGAGTTCTGCATTAACTGATCTCAACTCGATATGGAATGGCGCCAGGCAGCATACTCAAAGAGATATGCAGCAAAGATAGATACATACATATAGGGGTACCTACAGTACAACAGTTTTCCAAGCAGCGATATCTGGAAGATATCTCTTAAGGAATTGCTGAACAGCAGGAATGGTCGCTAAGACATCTCTCATGGTGGCGTTATCTCTGGCTGTTTCCTTAGTCTCATTCCAAATCTAGAGGGGACTATCTGGCGAGGCTTTTTTATTGCATGTTTCCCTATCTCACTGTGCGAATTGAGGGACATTCAAGTTTGTTATATTTTTATATGTGCGAGATACTTAACAGGTGCAGAGGATGGAAAGGGTTTTTTATGTGGGCAATTTGTTACTGGTTTGGCGAGGGGAAATGAGGTTTAAGGAGATGTTTGATTTTTATAAGATGTTTTGTTGGCAATGATATCTCATAGTTTCTTAAGCTTCTTGTTGGTGAAAGCTATAAACGAGCCGTTAAATAGCGGATAATCATTTCTCAGTAGGAGTCACATAAATAATGGGGGAAAGTTATTATACTAGTGTCTCATTCACTTAGATGGCTGTTTTTCTTCAACTGAAAGTGATTCATTACATTTCGTAATACAACATAGTTCAACTTTTTTTTTCTTAAGGCAGAAGCAAATTAATTGTGAAATTACTGTACATAAAATTTATTTTAGGAATACTAAAATCAATTTTAAAAAAAATATTTTTTGAATCAGTTTTGAATATTTTTAAAACAGGGCAAGAAAACTGGTTCCGAATATTTTTTATTGTTAATTTTAGACAATTAAATTGGTTCTTTGAAAATGCTAGTAGCATTGAATTTTAATTTCCTTTCTTAATTATGATTTGATAAATATGGCTCGTTCAACAAAATGTAAAATAAATTTCAATACAAATAGACATTTAAGCCTCTTTTTGTGCATTTGTATGAATTTTCCTAACTAAAACCAGAACCACACCTAAAATTCAACTCTACCAAACATCCTCATGAAACATTTCAAATGCACAGTTTACCCTTAAAATAAATAGTGCATTCGCATTTTAGTATTCATAAATGATGCAAGAAAATCGTGTGATTTATATCGATTATAAACTTGTGTTTAATTTACAGAGATTTTGTGTTACTATATTAAACCAGGGAGAATGGTCTTCCTAAAACTTTCTCGCATACCTTTTAATAAACTTGTCATGCCAGAGGATGCCTTTCACGGCATTGGCTAGTTACGAAATATTACATTTAGGAGTAAATTTAGTATTTTAGCTGAATCTATCGTATCAAACTTTTACGGTGATTAATATCTGACATGCGGTTAATAATATTCGAAAATCGATTCTGTGCTTTAGGCATGTTTGTTCTGAATTGATTGAAATATAGATTTGACACAAAACTGCACTTGTAGTCACTAAACATCTTACTTAATTTGATCATTTAAGTTATTGCGTTTTTTAAAATTATCTCATTTACATGTGTCAGGAAGTACAGACCGACAGGCAGTCAACTCGTTTTGCGTTTCAGTTGAAACTGTGACAGGTGCCTAATCTATTGATGTTAAATACGTGTATTGAATATTATATATTTACCTGTCTTCATTTTGTAGATATAGCTTTAACTTATAATCTAACAGCAGTTCATTGGTGGAACTGGATCTCTGTCTTGGAACCTTGCGAACTCAGTCAAGCTTTTACCATCAAGACGCAACCTAAGAAATATTTTTGAAGAGTTCAGTTTAAAAATTTCAATGAACCCTTTCCCTTATATATAATTTTTAAATTTACTTGTGTTTGACTAAATTCAAAAACGAGTCTGGTTGTTTTAGAACTCCGAAATTAATTTGTACGATTTCACTTGAGATATTGACTCCAATTTTAAAAAGTGTTTTACTGTGTAAACGCAATAACCAATGAGCTTGAACTGAAATATATCCCGTACTGATTTCTACCAAAAACATGCGCTGATCATGTTAAGGAATAATTACATTCACTTTCCTATGTCCTCTTATACAAATAAATTGGTTTCCAATTCCAAAAGCAGGAACTTTCGATTTTGACACCACCAACCAAACCACCCAATTATCCCGAAAAGAAATCATGAAAGAAATTCATTCATCCCAATCGGTTATCCGACACAGATTTACATGTGTATATCAAGTAAAGAAATATTTACAATCACCTTCCTCTGTCCTCTTATTCGAATTAATTGGCTTATAATTGGCTTCCACTTCCAAATTCAAGAACTTTCGATTTTGGCACCACCAACCAAAGCACCCAATCATCCCGGTAAGAAATCACGGAAGAAAATCACCCCGCCCCGTCACCAATGCCTTATCCTTGCTCTATTTAATACGACACTCTTGGTCTTTCTCGCCTTACCGATGATGGATGGATTGGCAAAAGGTGGGCCCTCCTCTTCCGTGGACACTGATAACACGACACCCCCTCCACACTGTAGTCATACCCCCTCCCCTTCGATAGTCCAGCCTGATAAGGTTTCCTCTCCACCCCCTTCCATGACCCCCCTTTCCCTGATGGCAACCTATCAGATGCGGCACTTCTAATGGCCCCTGGAGCTCCCTTTCCCTGATTTTATATCGTTTAAGGTGATCTTGGAGACGAGTGGTGGGATATATATCGTCTGAAAAGAGGGGGAACAGAGGAGAGTAATATTAAAGGAGAGCTTATTAAGGTAATTCTGTAGGCTCTTTTTGATGACGATGATGAAATTGTTAGGATGGAGATGGGTTGAAAATATGATGCTTTAATTGAGAAGGGATGGGAGCATCCTTTTGGAACCCGTTTAATGATGAGTTTTGTACGAGATTGTCGATGGTCTGATAATTAAAAGGATTCATAATTTACAGGCAAAAGGAGGAGTGATGGGGTAGAGTAGTTAGCCCTTGACGATAGGGGCCTTAATCATGGCGGTAATCAGTAGCTAAATGGATAGAAAATACTTTTAGTTACATTTTAACAAATGGTATTCCTTTTCGGGCAATGAATGGTTAGCTCAAATTAAGTTTTGTGAATAAGCGATTGAACAATGTCCTAATTCTCTGATTTAAATTATAGCATCACGTTTTCTTTCTTTTATTTGGTTAACAGTTGGGTCTCTTGTTCAAATCATTAATTATACGTCATTATTTAAATTTAAGATACGGATTCTACAAATAGTATATTATAAATTTTTTTGTCAGAATATTGGATGATGTAGACGCCTTAATACCAGAGTCACTAAATACTATGTTATCATGTACTAATCATCTTAACATGTATTATAATCTAAGTACCATTTATTACCATGTTACTATTTTTCCCGCTTTCCAATCCAACTGTGGGTATACTCACTCCTGCAGCTTACTGTATTATTATCGTAAGTGGTGGTACAATTTATTGTTTATGGTAAAGGATAAGAAAAAATATTCCCAGAATCATCCTGTACAAACTAATGGTTTTATCTATCAATAGGAGAGAAAAAAGAGAAGATTCTTTCTATTTTATTGCTGAAATTCTCAATTTAAACTGAAATTTAGGGATTTCTTCATTACTTAATCTAAAGACTAAATCAACTTTTAACTGCTTGTTCCAAATTTTGCATTCAAGAGTCCTAACTGACAGTATTAAGGTAATTGGTACAATAACAGAAATTTTCAATCTGATTTCGATTATAAAAATAGAAGAAAAGCAATACAGGTCAAGGAAAATGCACTATTTACAAAATTTAAATGACGCAAATATTATTTATTGACATAAATAAATAAATTTTGGCAGATCACCTTGTGATTAAAACTGTAGTTTTGTGTCTAATTTTAGTTTTAATTGATCCTTAAAAAAGATATATGAAATACACAATCAGATTTCAGGTTCTTGTGTATTATCTGCATTTCAAAGATTAGTCCCCCCCAAAAAAATCGCCAAAGATCGCTCTCTTATGGCTATTTCGAAAAACTTTTACGTAATGGCATGTAGTTAATAATACATATGAGATGGTTCTCTTTACTGTATGGCAAAAGGCAAAACTCTCCTCAGTTTTAATCTGACAATAAATTCTGAGCGTTGAAAACGTTCACCACCTTGCTAAGGGGGCACTATTGCGAGCTTGATTGGGGAGAGGGATGATTCATTTATTAGAATGAACACAAAAGTATCAGATATATCACTTTTATATTTTTTTGTCTTTTTATTTAACTGTCCAACTAGCTTGAATTTTGTTGATATTTTTTCTTAGAATTCTAACATATATAAATGTTGGACATTTAGAAAAGATCCATTCCAAAATTTATTTTGATTCCGAATTTGTATGGTGTTCTTATGTTTTTCCAATTCCGCACCATGATCTCATGTAAACAAACTGATTCGAACTAGACAATTGTTTTGCAAGTTTCATGATTTGTGGTTGTCAAAACTACAATGCAAATTTCGCTAAATATGTATAATATATATCCAATACGAAACTTCTTACTTGTTTAAGATGGCAAAATATCCGTGAGAAATTTTCAAAAATAACCAGCGAAATTCACTATATAATTTTAGTAAAGTGACTGTAATACTATTATCTCATATCAGAACAATGTAAATTTGAATCGGAAATTTTATTTTTTGTCTGCATCCCAGACCCACAAGGTGCTCATAACAAAGGTGTATAATAACCTAATTTCGAAACTATGAGAAACGGTATTTTCCTTGGGAAAAAAATGTTTCTTTGTAAGCAACATGAGCTATCTCAATTTTCCATATTTCTCAGCAAAAGAAAAAATTAAACATTTTTTTCATCCTTTCACCCCGAAAAAAGTCTTGCTTTTTTTTCACTTTAGGTATAAATAAAAGATCACATGTTCTTGCCTAAGAAGTAAAAGACAAAAAATAGCTCTTATTTATTTCAAAAATTTAGTTTCTACTTACTCTCATAGAATTTCGAAAATTGTTAGATGGAATTTCTTGCTATAGACTAAATACTTTAAAGGGCATAAAAAATATTTTTGAACAAAGGATTCATAATAGCCATTTGACACATTAATATTTCGAACAAAAAGAAACATAAATTCTACTCCTCCATGATTAAAACAGGCATGATTATGAAGCTTAAAATACCATCTTTTACATTCTTGCACATGAAGTGTACAGAAAGTATTGCAATCGTCAAAAAATTCGAATTTCAGATTTTGACGTATACAACTTCTGACATCACGTCTGTCGATGTTTAGAATTAAACGGATGAAATTTAATGCATAAATTTTGCATACAGACAAAACTCGCATTTCTATGAAATTTTAATTAAAATCCATTTAGTGAAAGTTCGCCTGTACAATTAAATCTGTTAATTTCAAAACATAATATTCTAAGCAGAGAATATAAAATTGGTACATATGTCCCGTATTTAAAATTTCGATTCTTGTCAAATTTAGAAACAAATCTATCAAACGGTTGACAGTTTGATGGTCTATACTTTCACTTATATGTAAACACAATAATTTATACTTAAACATTATGACATAAATCAATGAAATTCGTTATGTGGTCTTTAGCTATAACAGTTATTCTGTACAAAATTTTAGTGATAATCTGCCGATTAAAAAGTATCAATAATTAATATTATCTCGAAATTATGTAAGAAAATTAGACCAAAACCAAATATATAATTTGTAGGTTGTTGTTGCCAGGCAATGATAATGCCTCAAGACATTCGGGGCCTTTACCAAGGTCAAAAATTTTATGTGAGGAGACACGATTTTTATATATTCGAGAATTCCAGCGAGATTACAGCTTGTTGAGATCAGTCTAGTCTAGATGGATTTTCTTGTCAAAGGCTAATAGCTCTTTAAGCCATTTAAAGTATCTTTTTATTGGTATCATATACTTATTTATATCTGTTTAAAAATAAGATGTTCACCCTGGATAGAATCAACATCCTGTATAAATATCTTACTTTCCATAACATAGAACAGTATATTTCCATTAAAAATTTTAATGAAATTATGAAATGTCTGAAATTTATTTCAGACCTTTATACGATGAATTTTATAATGGACGAGTGTTATATTTAGGCAGTCGAAAATACCCCCCCCCCAAAAAAAACCCCTACTCTATCTACTTGAAAACATTATGACCAACTCCTTAAGGAATGTAAGCAACGTTTTTATCAAAATAACCTACATACTGTGGCATTTAAAATGAAGAAAAATCTGAATTGAGGCCAATTTTGCTTAGATTCTAGAAAAACTAAAATTTAGAAACGAAGTACACAGAATTCCCACCATCTGAATTTTCATCATCATATCGGATTTTTCTTAGCATCTCGTATAACTAAACATTTCCATTACAAAATGCAATAAATCCCAACATAATACGAATGTCAGCCTTCAGACACGATTATGTCCCGGATTCATGGTAGATCTCTTTTCAAGGTTTTGTCAAACTATTTATCATATATAATCTAATTCTTTGTCAAATGTATATCATATTTAACTAAAATATTCTGAAATTTATGATAAAGAAAAACTAGAATTGAGCCTAATTTTGTCCGGATTCTAGAAAAAGAGAGTACACAGAATTTCCATCATCACATTGAATCTCCCTTTTCATCACGTATAACTACACATTTCCATTACAAAATGCAATAAATCCCGACATAATACGAATGTCAGCCTTCAAACACGATTATGTCTCAGATTCATGGCAAATATAAGAAACGGAACTTGCGTCCCTTTTTCAAGGAATAGAAAAAAAAGTCACATGATTCCCTTATCATCCCACCTTTTATCGGGCAAGAATTTCCAAGACAGGAAAAATACTGGAAAAAATTGGGAAAAACTACGATAGGATACAACGTGTGAGAAGGGGGGGGGGGTGTAGGCAGCAAAATATGACTTTTCCACCCCTCCCTACATGGTGTCTCGTAGGAAAATAAAAAAAAAGAATAAAAAATAGCGCTGGGTAAAGAGTGATAATCACGGCTGATTAGTTCAGTTACTCCATGATTCATCATATTCTCACAAAGATATTATATATATATATATAAAGATATATATTTATACCCCAATTCAGATGGGGGAGGGAGCTGCGTTTTCGTATTTCCCATCGTTCTCTTACATTATGTGTTATCATCGCTGTGATAGAGTGAAAATTTTCTTTTCTATTCGATATCGCCATCCGTGGTACGATGATGATGAAAGGAGGACTGTCTATCAGGCCGTGTCAGTCCGACGGAGATAATATTTTTGGGCTCATCTGTTTGTGGGGTTTTGACTGTCGAGTTGTCGACCAACAACACAGAATCGGTTGAGTGACGTCTTGCCCATGTTTCTGTATCTAGGCTACTGTTGATGTCGAGGTCGTTTAGATAACAATTTGATGATTATGCAAATTCTGAGGTGGTGATGGAACAGCTTAGAGTTCCTACGGATAAAAAGAAAGGTATTTGAATAGTATTTAATTTTTTTTGTTGGCAACCTCAATTATAGATTTCAGATTTTTTAAACAGATCATAGTAGTTATCAATGTAAAGCAAGAGATGCAAAACACAACATTCACGTTAATATTTTTGTTTCTAGAATACTTTATATATACTCACCGAACTATAGTTCTTAACGATTTAAAGTAAATTTTATAAAACACGACATTACTTTAATTTTATTAATTATATGATGTTTTGTTAATGTCTTTGTTTCTAAACTTCTATATATACGTAGAAAAACTCGATATTATTCTCAATTTAGTGATTTTTCAAACTCAATGGTATTTATGAAATTTGATAAGCCTTATTTTAAAAAGAAGACAGATGATTTTTGTCGTGTTGTTTCTATCATATTTCTAACCAAACAAAATGTAGGTTACGGCTAGCTTCATGAAAGGTTTAAGCTATTATGTTTCTTAATGCATAAATGTAAGAAATACAAATTACAAAGCTCGAATTAATAGAATATAACGCTTTACTAATAATATAACATCATGCCGATATATATATATATTGGCTATTGTGTCTACACAATTAACGTGATAACATTGTACTATTTTGGTAAATTAAGAGGGATTATTGAAAGTTTAGAAGTTATATAATAAAAACAAAGCAAAAGAATTTTAGAAAGTAGATTTTACAATTTCTTTGACAGCTCTGAGTAGAGATTACTCTCGAGTCCATAATTATTTTTCCATATTTTGTTCATAATTTATTGTTGCTCATGACTGCGAAATGAAATTTAAAAGCAAATACTTTCTAAAACATAAGGATACCATTTTATTATTTTTTTCTTCACTGTCTTGTTGATATATCAGTTCCTAGATTTTGTCACAGATTGTACAATTTCAGTCATAGAAAGGATCAAATGAAAGGATAAAAAGATCATTTTATTGAAAAGAAACAAATAAAAAAGTAACAGCTTATTTCTATCCTTTTGTTTATAGCACAAAAGCAATTTTTTTCTAATTCCAGAATAGATTTTTTAAAATGTGATTGTGGTTGTTATATATTTAAAGCAAAGTTGTTAAAAACCAAGATGATCTAAATGTAGAATGGCATAATCATTTATAGAGTACCCTTTATATTTTTTTCTATTTTTAAATTATTGTAATCTAAAAAAAGAAAAATGTTAAAATATGTAAATTTTGTGAAAATAATGGTTATTAATCAAATCCTAGAAATTTATTATCGCTAAAAATTTATAAAATTTCTAATGGATTAATTTATTTTAAAATTCCTGTGAGCTAGATGAAATATATTTTACCTAGTAATTAATTAAGACTAAAAAGTTTATTTTTAAAAATATTTTCATAATATGTATAATAATATTTTATATAAATCATGCATATCATAAGATATTACACTTTTAAAATCCTAAGACAAAATTAGCTGAAAATTAAATTTTTTAGGCATTTATAAATAATTCTTTAAAATTGACTATTAATTATATTTTAGCAAAAAACGCAGACTGATTTATTTTAGTTTTTGTGTAATTGTATCAGTCACCTTTGTTTCTTTTCTGAAATCCGTTTATCAGTCTAATTAAGGATGTTAAGATTCAAGCTGTTTTATCATTCCAGTTTTGTAGAAGTTATAGAAATATTTAATGTTGACAGCGTTTTATTAGCTTCTAAATGTTTTAAGTCATAATAATTTTAATTTTATATAAATGAAAGAGTTTTATTGATAGTAAAAATCCATTCGCCTCCATAGTTAATAATATCTTCTTTTAATTTTTAATCCCGAATCTCAGTTCTAACATGACGTTTTCCTTTCTTTCTAAATGGCGTTTCACAAATTTTGATTTTGATATTTTTTTATAATACTAACCTCCAAATCTTTTACATTTCATTTTTCTTTCCCTTAAAACTCGCTAAGAAGAATCCCATTATCAGTTTTTATTTCAAGTTCGTTCACGTCTTTAAAGGAAGCGAAAAAACATACTGATTTTTATTTTTATTTTAAGCTCGAACCTTCTTCCCTTTACATTATTTTCTTCCTCTACTTTTTGATGATTGTTATACACATTTCTTTCATCACATCATTTATACACTTTAAAAAAAATCCCCTTCCCACCCGCCACATTAATTTTGCAGTCAGAACAAAATCCACAAGACACAAAAATACACTTTCCTAAGCATCATTTACTGCTTTATCAAACCCCAGGTATTCAACCCCAGTCTCTTCTTTTGTCGCCAAACCCACCGCGAAAGATCGCATCGAAAAACCTCCAGCAGCCAAACGGTATTGCGTTACAAACTAACATCTTTTCCCAAACAGCTCCTAAACGCCCTTAATGAGCTGGTCCGCACTTGGCTACGGGAGATCCGCCAAGCAGCCACGGACCCGTGACTAGATGGTAACTCAGATAAAAAGATTACCAGTGATTCGCAGCTTGGCTACTGTTCACTTAGCTAGTTCTTCCCTGCATCAGTTTGTGAAGTCAATCAAGACTGAGAGAGACAGACAGGAACGAGATCTATAAATAGGATCCTGTTGTGGGAAGTTTACTGCGAGGGATTGGTGGGTCTTTTTTTTCCCGCGCTGTGTCGGTAAAGAAGGGTGTTAAGTGGCTGTTAAGGGGTGGTCAAATAATTGAGTTTCTGTCGATGATGTAAGAGAAAGCTGTGTAGGATGATGTAATTAAAGCTGCTTGAAAGATTCAAAATGGTAAAGTGATTTGGGCTGGCAAATTTTGGTGTAGAATAGAATGCAAATATGCCTGTTTCGTACAGTTTACTTGCTATTTAAACAAAAATAATATAAAAATCATCATAGGTCAGGAAGAATACACAAAAACTATCAGTAAATATCGTTCAATTATAATTCTTCTACTGAATATATGTTAATGAAATTAAAAACTATTCAGTATATTTAATATTCAGTTTGCATAGGACTTTTTAATATATTCTGAATTATTTGACGAGGAAACAAATGGTTATCTATACTTATAATAAAGCTCAATGTGTGTGTGTGTGTGTTGGCGCTCTACTAGTTAGACCATTGGACCTACAGCTACCGAATTTGGTGCATGTATACCTTGGAGGTTGGGAATGTGCACCTCTGAGCCCTTTTTTCGAATTTTTAATTAGAATTTGAATTAATAAAAATTTAAGCGAAACTTCGACGTTTTTCCGCTATAACTTCCGAAAATATCATCGCACAAACATGATTTTTATATCCATTTAAAGATTAAAAAATTAGCTTTCTAATGGTATCAGATTTTTTTAATTTATAACGTAAGCTTCTATTTTCAACGAATTTTTAAAGAAATATTTTAACCATGTTTTTAGCACGTGACTGGATAAAATAAAAGAATGCCGGAAGTTCGAATAAAAAAAAATAACATCGCAAAATGAATCTAAAGAAATGATACTTTTAGCACGTGACTGGATAAAATAAAAGAAACATAAAATGTGATATTTTCCAAAAAAATAAATGCAACGCAAAGGTTTCTATAATCGTTTGCAACATCTAAATCATTTATTCAACATTTTTTTTTTTTTTTTCCTTTTTCGTCACGGAAAAAAATATTTTTAATTTCAGGCCAATCAATGCCCGGAATTGCTTCAAGGCTAATGAATATGTGACTTAATTGAAAATTTTAGAAAACATTACTCATGGCGAACCAGCTGGTCGCCAAAGGCGGCTAGTTGTGAAGTATATTGATATGAAATATTTAATTAAGCTCTTAAAAAAGGCGAATAAAAAATTTTGAGAAACTCTCAAGACATTAAAGATCTATGATGATAAAATATATTCTGGTACATTATGAAACTAAAATCGCAAGTATCATCTAACTTCAGACAAAATTAAACGGTTCTCACAATTTTATCTTGAAATTTGTAAATCTACATTAATACTTAAATTTATAATAATTTTATTTCATGAAGTAAACTTGATATAAAACCAGAATATAGATTTTAGTAAAAACCATTAATTAAAACTGTTTATTCATTAATCACTTTTTTTTCAATAATAATTTTTTAATGTCATGCTATAATAGTATATCGTTTAAAATAAGAGTTTTACTTTGAAACTTCCAAAACTGCTTTAATAATTAAACTTATAATAATTTTATTTTATAAAGTAAGTTTAATAAAAAAGTAAAATTTTTTTAAATAAAAATCAATAGTGGATAACTGTTTATTCCTTAATCAACATTTATTTTGAATTTCATGCTATAATAGTGAATAATTTTAAATATACTTTTAATTCAAACATTTGTATGCATATTATTTTAAGTATTTATATTTAAATATATAATATATTAAATACAATTATTAAATTATTAGTATTTATATTGATTAAAATAATATTAATAATAAAATATTAAAACAAAATATTTAGGAATAAAAAATGAATGTAGGTTAAAATATACTTAAAACTTAATAGCAATAATAACATTTGAATCCTTATAAACAGAAACATTGAGCAAATACTAACTTTCTCACATGAAACCGAACTCGTATGTATTTTTTCGTCCATAAACATCTTTTTTTTTTCTTCCACTTTTTCTGTTGCTTATTATTATTATAATGGACAATTAATTTTTAAAATTCTTTGAAATATTCTTTACAATTTTTAGGATTTTATGCCAGCATTTTAACGGCAATCTCCTTCAATTTTAAAGAACGAAGTTCTTTTTTTTCCCTTGACTCTCTGAATTTGTATTTAATTTTATTTCATATAACTTTTACCAGTTCTTACACGTAATATGGAAGTAGTCAATGAAAAAAAATACGCCACTGCACAGATTTAAAAGTTAAAAATAATCAGATGATAGAGGATTAGATATTTTATTGCATATTTTAAAAAAATTATTCGATCTGTTTTTGTCCATTTTTTTAAAAATATATTTTGCTTCCCAGTCAGCAGGAATAATAATTCTCATTATTGGAAAGCTATTTACATGCAGCAGGCTGCTAAATGATTAGTTTTCTACATTTTTATTTGTATTTTTTAAAAGAAAATTATGAATTCAACTGTTATATAGAGATTTTTAAATATAATTTTAGTGGCTTATTCTCTACATATTTCATTTCTTAAAAATTTTGTAAATATTTTTCATTTATTTACTTTTGCTTTTATTAAACATAATAATGCTACATTAATATTTTAATATAATTAATGTTAAGTATAGTTATATTAATAGAATAGTAATTATATTATTAATATTAATTAATAATATATACTATGGGAAATAATTAAAACCATGATTGAAAAAAGTTAAAATATAGTTCCAAATTATACTTTATTTGTTAAAAAAGAGTTATATAGCAATGTTTTATTCCTATTATAATTGCACTCCTAAAATTGACTGTTTGAGATGTAAAAAATGTTTCCGAAATTTAAATGCTAAATTTTTGAACAGTAATAACATTTGTTAAGTTATAATATTTTTGATCAGTTTGTTTATTTTATCTGCATTCCCTTACTCTAATGTTTAGTAACAAAGTTCCTAAAAAAAACAGTATTTTTGATGTTTCGTCATGAAAAATATTGTAGAATTTTATTATTTTGTTTATTACAATGAATCTCAAAAACCAATAAATGTTAATCATTTTGAATAATTGATCCCATTTGATAATGATTAATATGACAACAAGAGGTAATTTATGAATTACCATCTCTTTATTATAAGATATTAGGAATTCGTAGCATATCTTTATAATGTATTACACACAGTGATTAAATTTATTTCAATTAAAATGCAGAAAGAACTCAGATGATCAATAACCGATTATATCAATGACTTAGTTCTGGAAGACAGACTTTTTAATTAGACGTATTTTTAAAGGGAAGAAACGAGAAACTGATTTTACAAAAATTTCAAACGCCAAAAACTTCAAATTATCTTATGAATTGTAAATTACTTTGACTTTTTCATAAGACAATAAACTTTGAAACGGCAATTTCTTAAAACAAGATCTTGTTATCTCTTTTGGGATAAAAAATATTGATGATTGAAATAAAAATTAAATGCCATTCGCATATGAAAGGTTTTAAGTAATTCATAATATTAGTATTCTAAAGACATATAAGATTCCCGAATGCATAATGAATCTAAAAATGCGGAACTCAATATAGGAACAGGCCCCTTAGAAGAATCAGCACCCGAGCTGTCTCCACAATGATGTATCACTGAACCGACTTCTTTTTTCCCTGGGCTGTATCGCACGCAACATTCATGATGTTTATCGAACTCAACGGAGGTTAGAGCTGACTGAAACATTTTCAGTAGTCATCTCCTCTTCTTCTCCGTTGACACGAACATTTGTTTTCAAACATTTACTTTAGCTTTCAATTTTTGACTTCTTCGAATCTCGCCAGATCTTTTTCGATTCTGGAGAACGAAAACGATTCTTTTTTTAAACTTTTGGTGGAACTACAGAGTAGATTTTTTTTTTTTTTCACAAATAAAATGAGTTTCAAAACTTTATTTTTTAAAAAATGTATAAACTGATCTCGACTAAGTAACAAAATATTTGACGATGAATTATAAATTTATTTTTTTCTTATAGCTTATTTAAAAGTGCATGAAATAATGGATGGCTCTTTATATAACAGCCTTTTGACCTAGCTTTTATTTATGACAAATTCTCAAATTTGGCATAGATAAATTTTGAAAGCAAGAAAGTGAGATTTTTAAGAAATTTAGTTAGAATCTTAATTCACTAATAATTAAATGGAGTTTTTTCACCATAAATTTCGAAAATATTATTGCACATAATTAACTTTTTCCATATTTTAAATTTTTTTTAAAAAAAGTCTTTTTAATTATGAAAATCTATATGGTGTGCTATTTTTTTCCCTAAATTTTTAAAGTTAAAAAAATCATGTAATTTTCAATGACAGGTTTCATGGTTGAAAGGAAATTAATTGTTTCTTTAAATAGTTATGAAATTTTTCTTACATTTTTTTGAAACTACAGGGGAAGGATTTATTTTATATCGATGGAATTTACAGAGACACTAAGAAAGTGAAATTATGGTTGTGTGAAAATTAAAAGATAGATTAACTGAATAATGTTTTTTAAACGGCACTATAAAGACATGTTATTTTATTCAATTAAAATTGTATGTAAGCAATGAGCAGAATATGTGTAAAGTTATTAAAACAGCAAGGCTATAATGTCCATACCAATTAGATATTTAAGTATATTTTTTGAAAGAATCATTAATATCAAATTATACATAAAGATTTACGTTAATTAAAAATAAGCAGATGTAATATTCCCATCGAGTCAGCTAATTTCAAAGTCTATTTATAAATAACTAATTAAACCGGAATTCCTTTAACAAGAAACAATAATTTTATGGACGAATTTTAATCAAAGGGAATAAACTATGCTGCAAATGAGAAAGCAAACGATACTTAAACAAAGAATGAAATAAATAAAAAAGGAATGAAGCCAGAATTTCTTTTTCACGAATAGAGATAATTTATTTGTGGAGTTAAATCAAATGAAATGAAATTAATTAATTCTACAGTTGATAAGTTAGAATTTTTTTTTCATATAAACGAATTATATGAAAATAATATAACAATGAAAGAAATAATGATGAAAATAAAAATAATTACTTTCAGAAACTAAAATTTTTTATTGGTGGATTTAAATAAAATGAAATAAATCATGTAACTGATGTAAAAACAAACGATACTTAACCGATGTGAGAATGAATTAAATAAAAAAAGGAATTAAGCTAGAATTTCCATTTCACAGATCAATATAATTTATGAGTAAAATAATATAAATGAATTGATGAATTACAAAGATTTTTCATATAAACAAATAATGTGAAAATATTATTACAGTGAATGGAATAAATTAGAAATTAAAAAGGAGCTACTTTCTTAAATGAAAATAATTTATTAATGGATTTAAATCAAAGGAAATAAGTCAAGGAACTGATGCGTAAGCAAAGGATACTTGAACTATGTGGAAATGAGATAAATGAAAAAGAAATTAAACAATAATTTTCTTTTCTCAGATCAAAATTATTTATTTATGAAGATGAATCAAATCTGTAATAAATTGCTGGACTGAGATGCTTACAAAGCTTTTTAAATAAACAAAGATTTCAAACATTCATGGAAATTTATTTCATTAAATATTCAAAAGTTCAAAATTGTGTATTTATCCTTGAAACTTTGCACCGAAACTGCAAAGTGAAAAATGTGAGGTCTATTAATGCTTATAGAATATCATTCTAATTTGAATCTTTTAATATATTTATCATTTTTTTACATATATGGTTAAATATATTTATTCTATTAAATGTTTAAATAATAGTTTTATTTCTTCCTGAGGGCATGGAAAGGTGGGAGGGGAGAGAAGTCAACTAAAATAGTATAAGGTTCGCGAAAACATTAAAATGCTTTCATAATTTTAAATTTTTAAACATAAATTATGCAAAATCAGTCTTTTTAAAAAATCTTTTGCTTAAAATAATTTCATTAAATATTCAGAACAACACGTTTTAAAGATAAGTTCACTATTTTCTTCCCATTTCAACAGAAATTTTTCAAATGAAAACGAGTTTTTTTCTCTTTCAGATATAAGTAAAATATAGCTACAAATTAATCATCTCATCGTATTGGATAATAAAAATGTAGATTTGGTTTTACTAGATTAAATGAAATAGGAAATGGAAAAATATGTATATACGTAATGGAAACTGAAAAAGTAGCATTATCTAGAAAATATTTCTTATTATTTTTGGCAGCGAAAATGAAATATTTCCTTCCTTTTATTGGACAGGCATGATGTAATTTTTTTTCAAATTATAATATAGTTCGCCATAATATAATAAAAACATGCTTAGAGAGATCTCCACCTGTTAAATAACATGAAATCGTAATTTTAAGAGCTTCTAGAATCATTTAAAAACACTATTTCGTTACGGACGCCTCAGTCGTCGCCAAGTTTAAATATTGGCGCTATTCCGCATGGATCTTTGATAATTTGTGGTTTTGTCTACTCATTTTTATTATGTTTATAAATTGATTTTTTCAGGGTACTGATTAAATTGTAGAATGTAGCAACTTAATTCTAATTTCTTTTTCAAATTTTCTTTATAATAAGAGTTGGTAATTGTATAAATACTCACAGATTACATATTACTTTGTATATACTTTGTAAATACATTTATATATACAAAGTGATTCAAAAGTAAAACTGACAATTTACAAAAGAATATTTTAAACTATCAAATGTAATTAACTGGACAAAACCTTCGATAAGAAAAACTATTGGAATAATGACATACTAATGTTCAACATGATATCCTCCATTCTGGGAGGATGTTTCAACGATGAGATGATTAATAACATTTTCTGAAGTATAAAACATCATTAATAATGGTGTAATTGAACATGAAATGTACAAGGGTTTTATAATGCGACGAAATATTTCACATTTAGATTACAATTAAAAAAAAATTTTTTTTCGTTACAAAATAAGAAAATATTTTCATGCATTGTTTTCTAAAATAGTTTTTTATTATCACTTAAACTGAAAATAACTCTTAAATATATGTTTGATTTCAAAGTATTGGAAAGAAAAAAAAGCTAATTAAATAAAATAGATTTAACTTTTAAATTTATTTCGGAGTGTTAAAACATCCTCCGTCTGTTTGAAAAAAAATTAAAAACCCATATAATTTACTTTAAAATTTATTGTATAATTAGAAAAGAAATTTAAAAATATTAGTTATTACAATGACTACAGCCAGGACTGCTGTTTTAAAAGTTCCTTGTACTAATATATAACAATAAATTGCAACTAACTTTAACTTGTAATAATATAACAATACAACCTGTAGATTCTTGTTTGAATCTACAGGTCGTATTGATATATTATTTTTGTAAATTATTATATTGCAGGTAAGATAGAATCTATAAGAGAGAAAGTATTTCCCACTCCTGTTGTAGTGGGTTATTAACATTTTGTACATGCGAGAACTATAATAAGATTTTTATGAAGTATGATATATATTTTTTTCTAATTATGTACATATTTATTTAATTATGCGCATTTTCCTTTGTTTGATTTAATCCATTTTGAATTTCAATTATACGTATTTAATCTAATTTTTATGAAAGTCTTCTTAAATAAATAAGCTTTTCAAAATTAGCTATTAAATTAATAAAAAATATTGGATAATTATGGTTTAGAACTGCTTACAACGTTATAACTACAATTTACTTATTTCCCAACTGTAATTGAAGACATAAAACTGGTTGAAAAAGCCGGCATTTACGTTGAACAAAGAAAGTGAAATTAAATCATTTTCTGAAAATTTTATTTCGTTTTTATTTGCAACCGTATAAGAAAAGCTTACAGAATCACACAAATGAGCATTTGCCGTATTTTTAATCATATTTCTTTCATATTATTTTTACAAGATTTTTTCATTAAAGGAACAAAGGAAAGAAAAATAAACAAGGTGAGATTAAATTGCTCTTACAGGTATGAAAACATGAGAAAAGAAAAAGAGAGTAGTCGAAACGTACACAACACGGAAAAAAATCTTTTTTAGAAAAAAAAAAAAAAAAGATTAAAATTCTTTCAAACACAACATCATTTATAGCATTTCCACTTTTTTTTTCCTTGGAAGTGGAAATTTTTTTTTGAATATTAGTAAACCTTCCTTATAAGAAAAAAAAAATGTGCACAATAACACATTTTTTACATGCTTCAGTTCTTATTTATGTAGTTTTTCGCCTGTAAACTGGCGATATGAAAAGCTTTCTGTTTTTGGAAGATAAAGTTATGGTGCGTTATCCTTCTCGTGCTCAAAACTTTACTAATTGTCCTGTTTACACGTTCGAAGGCGTCTTTAAGATAAGCTTCATTATACACGAAAAACAGATGTTAATGTACTGACAATCCAAAAGCGATCCAAGCGCAGTTTTTGTTAAAGCAGAAGGATGATTTAAGATATGCAACAATTTGGAAAAGAAAATGGACATTTGTAAATTTTTTCAGAGCAATACGTTAAGATGATCATCTAACATTAAGTGATTTAACTAATTATAGCCAAATTAGCTCAACGAATAATTAATGTGCGCAATAAATACTTGCTTTTCTTCTACTTCACGACCAATTTTAAAATGACTTCAAATGAAGCTAAGATAAATGTTTAAACCGAAATTCAATATTAATATTTAACAACAATTTATAGAAAGATCGTTATCCAAAGGGAATTTTTCCTATCAAATCATCCTTAGTTAAAAACTAATATCATCTGTAGTGAGTCACTAACAAATAATCCTTAATTAGAAACTGTTATCGTTTGTAGTGAGTCACTAATAAATAATCTTTAGTTAGAAACTAATATCGTCTGTATCGATTCCTTAATAAATAATCCTTCGTTATAAACTAATATCATCTGTTTCGAATTATTAAAAACAAACTTTCATTAAAAACTATTATCGTCTGCAGTGAGTCATTAATAAATAATCCTTAGTTAAAAACTAATATCATCTGTAGTGAGTCACTAATAAATAATCCTTAATTAGAAACTGTTATCGTCTGTAGTGAGTCACTAATAAATAATCCTTAATTAGAAGCTGTTATCGTCTGTAGTGAGTCACTAATAAATAATCTTTAGTTAGAAATTAGTATCGTCTGTACAGATTCATTAATAAATAATCCTTAGTTATAAACTAATATCATCTGTTTCGAATTGTTAATAACAAACCTTAGTTAAAAACTATTATCGTCTGCAGTGAGTCATTAATAAATAACCCTTAGTTAGAAACTATAATCGTCTGTAGTGAGTAATTATTTTAATTATTATTTTCGAAACGATAATGTTAAGAAACTTAAAAAAAAATTCTATTCTTTTTTAAACTATTCAGTATATGAATATTAGTGAAAGAAATAAATATTAGCTTTCTTCTCTACGATTATCCTTGCTTATATTTCCTAAAAAAATGTATTTGCTTTGATTATTTTGAGAAATTTCAATAACGAAAAGTTTACTTTTTACCTAATTTTTTAAAAAGAAATTGTTATTTTTATAATAAGTCATTATTACTGAAAATTTTAGTTTTAAAACTGCATTTCAAAATGTAACATTTTTTTTTCTTGTGTAAAGAGTAAGAAACGAATGTATTTAGAGTAATAAATGATTATTATTTTTCGTGTATTTGACTATCAATCGAAAAGTTGTAACAGTCTCTGGTGTTATGACAAATTTTGGCATCGGAAATTAATTAATTTTTTTAAATTCTTTCTTTTGATAGAAACATTTCCTAATTTTATCAAATTTTATAAATAAAATTATTTATTAATGAGGAAAATTTACTGTCTCTAGTGAGTCATCATCACTAAAAATTGCTGTTTTAGTATGAAACTTATAACATATTTCATGTTCTGAATTTTATACATCATGATTATACTTATCACATCATTTATAAAATTTAGAAAAATGATTATATTTTGCAATAAACATGAAATGATTGTCTTATTATAAATTTTAAATTTTAATTAAATAATCTAAAAAGAATGGATGAAAATAGTATGATGCATTAGAAAAATAAGAAACTTTGTTTATGAGAAAAACATATGATTTGTAGTGAGTCGTTATTCTTAAATATTGTTTGACGATATAATTTTTTTAAATTGTTTAACAAGATAAAATCTTTAAAACTTTCTTAATTGTTTTTTAATTAATATTGCTAATTATGTGTATTTTCCTGAAGTTATTTAAATATTTTTGGCATTTTATTAAAGTTGGATTTTTATGTGCAAGCAATAAAAAAAACTTCATGATAAATAATAAAAATAATTAAAAATTATGTAAAGGAAGCAAATATAGAAGAATTTTATTTCACCAATGAGCTAGAAAGATTCTACTATTGAAAAATAAGATTTTTTTGTCCTAATTTTGCTTATAAAGTTTTGAGAACTTCGTCAAAACAAGTCCTCTGAAGTTCTTGGTACGTATATCTTTTACACACTACCAAATGGAATAAGGATACAAAATAACAACATCAAAAAAAAAAAATAATAAAGAAAAGAAAAGAAAAATTAGAAAATTTGATAGAGAGTTTTGAAGTATTCAATAATCTGCCAATAAATTTAATTTCCTTTTTTTCAAATATTTACATAAAATTTAAATGGCGTAAAATGAGTGACAATTCTTAATAAATATAGCAAATGCCTTATATTTATTAATAAATTGCAACAGATCAATGTATACTTCTTAAAACAACTAAAAACGCAATTATTATTATTTTTCTCAGTTAAAATATCACACGTATTTTTTATCAAACAAAAATTGCAACACAAAATGTAACGAAAAAAATATCGACATATTTGTCAAAAGGAAGAATAGTGATTCATTCATGTAAATATCTTTGTTCGGTTTTGGAAATGGAAAATAAAATATAAATGTCATCAAAAACTTTTTTTTTTTTTGCTTTTGTGGTCTTACTTTACCGAAGATAACTTAGAAGAATAAGACAGTCTATTCGCCAACTATACCAAGAAGATAAGACATGGGCGAAAAAAAATATATATTAATCCTCCTTTCTGATAAAGATGCAGTCGAAGTATTTACATGCGAAATCCATTTGGGTCGACCCTGATAACGCTTTCAGGCGATGTTGGGGGGTGGGTCGGGAATGCCACCCCTTATAAGAATCTGCTGCTGATAGGCTTTTCGCGTTCGGAAGTGTGAAAGCGTATGATTCCGAGATATACAACGCATCCGAGATCACACCTCGGGCTGGATGGGCGACATTTTATGGAACTTTTGTTCAGCTTTTGTACGTTCTTTTGTATACAGCCAATAAATACAAATACTGTATACATCTGTATCAAAACAGCTATTGATTCTTTGGTTATTGGATTAAGTTGTATTTATTTGTTGTTGCAAAAAGGAAATCTGAATTCAAATATGATTTTCATTTAAAAAAGAAAAGGGGACTATGTAAAGCGCTTGTTTTGAATCTATACATGCAACTGCGAAAATGCTCCTGAATCAAATTGATTTATTGATAAAATCAATTACTATGTTTAATTAATTTAAATATCTTTTGATCTCTTATACGGGGAGTTTCATTAAATATTATGTATTTGTTAATCACTCTAAGATAAGTTTTGGTCCTAAAATCAAGGTAATATATTTGTATCAAAATGGTTATTTATAATTATTATTTTGAATTTTGGATGTGGAGGTGTTTATTTGCTTTTGCAGAAAAAAAAGAGATATGAAGTCAACATGACTTTAATAAAAATAAAAGAACCATGAAAGAACCCTTATCTTAGATATGTATCTATTTTCTTCTTTACATTGATACACTAGCAACTACAGATGCCTCCATACGTACTTATCTTCATTAAAGGAGTCGATAACTATTATTATTCAGATTTAACTTTATTTCCATCACACAAAATAATAGTTATATTAAATGCACATTTTTTAAAAAACTAATTTCTATATGATCCAATTTTTGAAAAAATTAAAATTTTATACATCACCTGCTGGTTACTGATACATTCATTTTTTGGATATTTTACAGTTTGTTTGTCGTCTCAAAAGGCAATATTAAAAACTTTCCAGTCGATATTGCTACGTTCAGTGGTGGCGGGGTGGTCGGCTGTATGCAAGAAGAAGAAGTATTAAAAACTTTTCAAAAATATAATATAAAATAATTTTATAATTTTATTAAATTAATTAATTTTTAATAAATTTGCATGCGCGCGCTCACACACATATATATAATATACATGTGTGTGCGTATGTGTTCATTAGCTCTTTGAAAATATATTATAACTGTAAATGCATCTTGCATTAAATGTCTGCATTAAGACAATTAATAATTTTCTAATTTGGTTATCTTTCCAATACTAGTATGGAGATCAGTAATAGTTAGATTAAGCATTTTTGGCAAAATTCTGTTACAAATAATTCTTTTATGTGTCAGTTTTAGGAGGTTTAAATGGATGAGCCAGTAAATGGATTATTGATACTTCAAACCCAAATAACATTTGTTAATAATAAAAGAAAGCGGAATCTGAAGAAACCGAATCAGAAATGCGTCTGAGTTTGTAGAATTCAACTTAATATAAAGAAATGTTAAAATGAAACACTATATCAAATTATTAGGAAAGAATATTTTATTGAATTAATACAAAAATTAAATTACAAAACTGAATTTTTGGCAAATTTGTTGTCATGTGTTTATTACTTACTGAAAACACACACATGCACACAAAACAAATGATTTTTCTCGCCATTTTTTAACATTTTAGTCCAGTTACTTTAAAATATTGAAACATGTACTTTCCGTTTTCAAAGATATTGAGATTTAGAAACTCTCAAAGAGAGTTCTTAATCTTTAAGGATTCAGTTTATAACTAGCAGGATTGATCTTCTCCAAATTTTCTGGCATACTCTTTAATAAAGAAGTTATTCAAGAAATCGCCTTCCTTGGAATTGGCTTACAATAGTTACAACATATTAACCTTTGGCGTGAATTTGACATTTTTACTGAATCTATTTTGTAAACCTGGGAAGCTTTCTGGCGACTAATATTTAATAGTACCCAAAAATCGAATTTGTCTTTTAGAGGTGTTTTTCCCAACCAACTGAAAATAAAATTTTACGCAAAATCATATTCCAAATTTTTTTATTTAATTCATCACGTTTTTGAATGAATGGAGTGAACATTTTTCTGAAAGAGCTGATCATCAGAGGGTTAACCCCTCAATGGATTTGGCTTAAAATAAGACGTGCAAACTAGGACTTTTTAGACGTTTGCTTAGGAAATATGTGACGGAATATATTTTGATTATTCTGTTCCTCAAATTCATAGAGAACATATATGACGAACAAAGTATGAGCCCCTGCTATTTAATCAATCGCATTTAGTGAAAAGTGGAGGAATTTAATTCTGGCTGGTTGATTGGTTGGTGTTTTATGTCGCAAAAGCCATATCTGGCCATACTGCGCCAAGCATAAGCTTAAGTTAAAAAAAACTCTGTTGTATTTAATTCAGGCGTCTCGGGGCTCTGTTGTATTTAATTCAGGCGTCTCGGGGTTCTGTTGTATTTCTGTTCGACGGATTTCGGAATGGTAGAAAAAGAGAGTTAAATCATTAGAAGAAAGGCTCGATTGAGGTTGTATAGCATTATGAGATCCAAACGACCGAATATTGCTGATTTAGCTAACAAGTCTGAAAATATGAATGTTACAGTATCCCTTTTTCAGCTCACTTCAAAATAAATATTACTTATTGGTTTTTGGAACTTATCAAAGTTCTTACTATCCACGAATGCACTATAGATTTATAAAAAGGCATAAAGTATATTCTCTTATTCTTTAAATTTCTTAATACTTTTTTAAATAAAATTCAAAAGAATTAAGAATTTTCCTGCTTTTTAATGCTAAAAATAAATTTAATCAATTCTTCCGAAAAGGGGTTTTAATAATACTAATAATAATTTTACTAAACAAGACAAATATCATCAGATCTAATCCGATTTCTTCGCTTTTTCTAGAAAGTATTATCTATTGTAATATTTAACAAATTGAACCTTAGAACACTGATAAATTTCCCCATTTCAAAGTGGAAGAAAAAGGAATCAACTAACTCTTAGTTTGTCTTAGAATACAATAATCTGATAATCTCAAAAAGTTAGAAATAGGAAGTTCAACACATAATTCTAAAAATTAGAATCCAACACTCTATAAAAATTGTGAGCAAATTTTCAATCGTTTTAAAATTCGTATTTTCAACTTGAACGGAAATAATGTATACAGTTTTTATTTACTGACAATTTTGATGCTGTTGACATACAAAGCAAAATATTATATATAATTTATATTTTTTAATTTATGTATTTTATTATTAGAAAATGCAATTTTGACCAGTTTTGAGAGATATTATAATAATAGAAAATAATTTCTTATACAAAGCCCATGCATAACTATCTTAATTCATTCGTAATTAATGACATCATTTTTAAAAATATACGAGAAAAACAAAGTTGATCCAAAATTTTAATTCCGGAACGTAAAATAAAATTTCATAATTTGTTCATGACCCCTACATTTTAAGTAGTAACTGACAACTTGCAATACGAGCCATCGTACTCTTAAAAAAAAGGGTGAGGGGACATTCAAAAAGCATTCAGAGGACTACAGAATCATCTAAGAGCTTCTTCTGATTTCTATATCTAGGACCCATCTTTTTAAAAACCAACCCATTCAACTTTTTTATGTAATATAAACTATGGCCAGAATGTGATTCATTCTGGTTGTTCTGTAATCAATTTTTCCCCTTTGTCATACGAATCTTAAGTGTCTCAGAGGTCCATATATGAGTGTGGGAACTGTGTCAAATCTCTTGGATTTGATACAGAATCTCTGAGAGTTTATTTCGTGGAATACTTTAGAAGAATGATGTTTATTTCTAATCTGTGGTCTTGAAAGTTTTCTTCCTTTGTTTATTTGAAAGGGGATTTTCTCCTCAATTTTCATAGTGTCCAATCACCGAGCTTACTTTAAGTGAGCTTTCTTTAGAATATTTAAAAAAGAGGTTGATTGTTAGAATAACAATTAAATGTATTTTAAGGAAGCTTTAAAATATTAATTAGAGACAAATTAAAAAGTATATAAAATAAAAGGTGTCCCAAAATTAATAAATTAACTGCTAAAATCCATTATACAGCCGATATTTTACTCTTGGTAAAAATGGCGCGTACCATATTTCCGCAAAATTTGAAATAAATAAAAAACCCAGTTTGTTTCTTTAAACTGGTATAATTTTATTGAATCCTAAAGTAAAGATAGGATTATGTATAGAATAACAAATAGGACAAATGGCCTTTACGGATCTTCCAGCACATACGCATCTTTTCAAGAAATTTTCTTTAACCATTTTGCATAAATATGACTGAATTTCGTTGATTCAGAATTTAATTTCTTCTTTTAATGCATGATTGCTTGTTGACTTGCTGGCATATACCTTCGACTTCAAATAACTTCATGAAAAATCCAGTGGTTTTAAATATTTCGATCTTTAGGGCCAGTTCTCAAATTTTCAAAATGCGATTGCCAGACTTTCATTTTGTCGAACTATGAAGACACATTTTTCTACTGGGTAATGCTCCATTTTTTATTAACCGTAAATTTTTGTCTATCAAATGTTTTTAATAAGATTGCAAACACTTTTGTGCACGAATGGTGGCAAATTCAAATATTGAGTTAATTTTGAGATGCTCTTTATAAAAATATCCTTTAAACTTCCATGCTAAGAATATCATTCACAGAATCCGGTAAACAACTGCTGTAATTGTTTTTAATATTCATCATTCTATGTTTAGATTTTATTAATCTTATTTCTGTCTAAATTTGCTTGGTATTTCAATGATTTGTTTTTAAATTTCATAGTTCCGTAGTAAAAAAAAAAAAAAAAAAAAACTAAAAGATAAAAAGGGTCGTAAGTCTTTTATTATAAAGTATCATTGAACAATAGATATTTAATTTTATGTAGGTATTCAGGCTTTTAAAAAATCCCATTGTGTCAGTCCTCCAAACTACCAAATTATTGATCTGCTAAAGCTGCTCATCTTCTTTCACTATGAGATGTTTTATTCACCCGAACTGAATGATATATCTGCCTAGGAAAATTATTTTCCTGTAATACTTATTTTCTCGCATATGTAGATAAAGGAAGAATAGTAATCGTGCCGGCATCCTGGCATAGAGGTAGCTTGTCTTTTCCGCTATCAGGGAGTCCCAGTTCGGGCGTGGTTGTTTTGTGTTCTATTGATGAGGTGTTTGAATGTACACCCTCCTTTAAAAGGGGCTGTGTAAGGGAATGTGAAGCATGAGGTAGCTAAGTTGTACTGTTGGCGCTACTGAAAAAACAAGGGGCTCACATTTCGGCTAAAATCGCTGACAGATAACTGTCAACCAGCTTGTTAAGTGCTATAAGTAACAATAACAATAATAATCCTGAAAAAAATTCGAACTCGAGATTTTAATTAATTAATTTATTTAATTAAGACTTAAATATTCTCGTTTGAAGTTTGCGGTGACCTGGTTGTGAGGTTTCGGAACCGGAAAGTTTCTTCCCCGATTCCATAGAAGAAATGCCGTGTAAACGGGTTTGGTGCACGTTAAATCCGTCGGGACTGAACGTCCACCCGCTGGTGTGGAGTAGAAATTTAGAGATGAAGGTGCCGGCTCAGGTATTGTCCTCGTCATCTGATCGTGATTCAAAATTACGAGGTTCGTCTCAAAATAGGTATAGTGTTGCTTCAAAATGGGACAATAATATAATTAAACTAAATCGTTTTACGTCTCTCTGAGTTTGCACAACACATTTTTGGAAAAAATTCGTCAGCCTGTCTGTGACAAAAATAACTAAAAAATTGTTTGACCTAGATGGATGAAATTTTTTATATGGTCTTGATAAGAAATTTCTAGACTTCATTCAATTTTTTGATAAAATCCGTTGAGAGGAATATCTGTCCGGTTGAAGATCTGCCCGGACAGGGATATCTGTCAAATATAATTCAGCATGATAACTGGAAAATGATGAGAACTAGATTGATAAAATTTCCTACACCGAAGAAAATTTTAAGTCAAATCCAATGAGGGTTTTTTTTTTTTTTTTTTTTTTTTTTTTTGTACTTTCAGAAAAATATTCACCCGATTCATTCAAAAACACAATGAATTAACTATATAAAATTTGGTTTATGATTTTGTGTAAAATTTTACTTTCCGTTGGTCGGGGAAAACACGGCTAAAAGACAAATTCGATTTTTGGACACTATTAAATATTAGTCACCAGAATGTCCCCTAAGTTACAAGATAGATTCAGTAAAAATGTTAAATTCACGCAAAAGGCTAATATGTTGTAACTATTGTAAGCCAAGGAAGGCTTTTCTCGTATAACTTCTTTATTAAAGAGTATGCGAGAAAGTTTGGGGGAGATCAATCCTGCTGGTTATAAATTGATTAGTAAATGTTATAATTCTGTAAATTTGTTGAAGAAATGCATTAATATTGAGATGTTCCTGAAAAATTAGTATTTTAATCATATTGTTAATGTATATACAGGACAGGATAAATAAAATTTATATCTCAGTAAAAAAATTTAAAAAATTACATACATAAAAAAACTATATGTAGTTTTTAATCCGTTACTAAAGACTTTTTTTGAATTTATTTTTTATTTATATAGAGAATCATATCATTTCATGATTCAATTTTTTTTGCTCTCTTTTCTGCCTTTGCCCTTGAATAAGCCCAATCGCGCCACACCTCATAGTATCCCTTGGTTTAGATGTTTAGATTTCACTCTTTTTCAAGAAGGTAAACTGCAGTATCAAAAAGAAAAATCCATTCAGTAATGGATACAAATATCACTAACTTATGTCTATAATAAAAGAATTTAATACATTGAGTTAATCCATTTAATACTTATTTCATCAAATGATGTTAAGTTAGAAATATGTATATATAATAATTTGAAATTCAAAGTATTTTCTTATAATATCAGTTATTCAAGTTTATTTCGAGGAATCTGGCATTAAAATTTAGAAAACTGCATTAAACATTTGTATTTACTTGTTCCAAGCATTTGTGTATAAATCCATTTCCGAGCATTTCTGTATAAAACCAATTTCCGATAATTTGTGTTTGAAATTGGGATAAAATTTCCTATTCTTGGAACCAAGAAGAATGTTTGATAAGTGTAATTAAATTAATATTATTTTAACTGGAAATATATCTTATAAAGAAAAATTGAGTTTTCGAATGTCCTTGGTTCAAATTAGGAAATTTGGAAAAAGAAAAATTCATGGTTTTTTTTTCAACAAGTAAAAATTTGAATTTTCTAATTATCCTTTGAATTTTTTCATAATATATGGTTGAAATGTCGTCTTTCATTACATTTATTTCTTTTATTCAAAGCGAAAAATAAAAATTTAATAAGCTGTTTTCATTTCTGAAATGTTATTTTTAATTAACTATATTCTTATCTTGTAAGTCATGAAAGCATCATCACCATGAAGAAATGATTTTTTTAAGATCTTTAATTAACTTGATGTAAATTTTACTTCCACCGGACGTATCTACTGGAATAACAAGTTAGAATTACCCATTTTTTTTGTTTAAAAGTACTTTTAAATTAGTTACTAGATAGGAATTATATTGCTTATTTTCTTGTCTTATTGCAGAAATATTATTCATTGCGCAATGTACTCATTACTTACGTAATATATCTTAAAACTCCAAAACATTAAGCACAAATATTAGCAGCCATTATTTTTGTTCAAAAATTGCACGTCATGCCCATTTTATGAACAATTTTTCTCAAATTTGTGTTTCAATGATTTCAAAGTTTACTGTGCTATAATCCTGTTAGTAGTAGTTATATTGCATTACGTTATCAAAATTTATAGAAATAAGAAGTAAAATTTCTTTTTTAAACTGGCATCATTTTGTCACCCATCTTCTTATCCAACATGTGAATAGAATTTCAGTGTTAGCTGACATAAGCAATAAGAATAAATTTTTAAATGAAAGCATAGCTGACAAGGCTTTTGAATCACACATTATCCACCATTATAGATAATACACACTCCATATTTTGATAGACATTCTGGTACCCCATAATTTCAAAAAATTGTATTATCGGTTCTCAAAAAACAATGAACTAATGTCAAGCCATTCTTGAAATTCCACTAACGAAATTTCCCGATTGCTTTCCTAACACTTAGCTTTAAAATTGCCGAAAGTCGTTACTATTATCGGCAAGCATAACTTTAAAAACGCCAGATGGTCTGATATAACGATCACTTCTTCAATCAAAAAAAGGCATCAGAGACATTATCCGTAAATTAAGGTTCATGGCTTTCAGATCCATCTGGCCATCATAAAACTACCCCGATGCCTCAAAAACTTTATCAAGTCGCTTAAATTACACCCCACTATCAGATGACAAAAATCTTCTTTGCGGCTCGTATGAATGCGACAAAAAGCATTCCTAATCGGCGTAATCCATCAAGAAAATCTAAATCTAAACGGCCGAACTGCGCCATCTCCAAAAACGCCAAACACGGCGTATTTTATCCTTGAAGACACTTCTGATGAACAAGATCTGTAAAAGCTTCAGAGATGATCCTTCTCTGTATTAACCTCACGCTTTATATAACTGATATCGCTTTCTATACGTACCTATTCCTTATCTGACCTTATAGGAACACTACAAATGGACTGATTTATTGCTGTGATAAAGACTGATAGCGAGACAGGTTCTGTGTTTTGAATTTATTTACACTGGTTATTTGACTTTTAACATTATCGCCAGTGCTTTTTGATAATAGGAAAAGAGACAGGATATGCATACTTGGGTAGCAAATGTTATGCGGTCGTGAAAAGTAAATATTTAAATTGATAGAATTGTAATTGCTTTTTTTTCCATCCTCCAATAGGAGGTATTGAAAAAAAAAGCATCGTAATCATAAAAAACCTCGATATGCAAAGTAAATATTTAAATTAATTGATGGAATCGTAATTTGTGGTAAGTACACGCCCGTATGGATAATTGTCTTCCCTTATACGATACGATGTAGAGATAAAGAAAGCGTTGTAATCGTCAAAAAATTCGGTACCAAAAGTAAACATTTAAATTAATTGATGGAATTGTAATCATACTTAGGCGTCAATGTTATTTGGTCATGAAAAGTAAACATTTCAGTTGATGTAATTGTAACCAAGGGAGAATATGAGCTCATGCAGCTGATTGTTTTGCGCCTTCGTATAAGAAATACGGAAAATAAAGCAATGTAATCTTAAAAAGCCAATATCAAAAGTAAATATTCAAATTAATTGATGGAACCGTAATCATACTTGGGCATCAATGTTATTTGGTCATAAAAAGTAAACATTTCAGTTGATGTAATTGTAATCACGGGAGAATATGTGCTCTTGCAGCTGATTTTTTGCATCATATAGGAAGACGGGAAATAAAGCAAAGTAAACATAAAAAAGCCGATATCAAAAGTAAATATTTAAATCGATTGATAGGATTGGGATGAGTAGCAGGTATACGAACATGTGGTTGATTGTCTTCTCTTATCCGATATGGCGTATAGAAAAAAAAAAGAGTTATAATCATTAAAATAACTTGATATCAAAAATAAATATTTAAATGAATTGATGGACCTACATCAGTGTCAGGAAAAACGGCTATGTGGCTGATTGTGCCTTTGCATATGATTTGGAGAATAGGAAAAGAAAGCCATGTAATCTATAAAAAACTCGATATCAAAGATAAATATTTAAATTGATATAAATGGCGTCAAAATAACTTGAGTTTAAACCAGATTGATCTCAACTTTTGCTTTTCTTACTGCAAGGTATAGATAGAAAAATCTGTTGTTATCATCAAAAATTGATTCCAGAGACTGTAACTGATTTTCACATTTTCCGTCTTAACAATTAAATTTTTTTAAATTATACCGATCGTCTATTCTAACAATGGCCATATTTTTAATTTCTAACTGGATAAAGACAGGCAGCCACTTGGAAAAACTTCTCTAAATAAAGCACACTTTTTGTTTTAGAGCCAGTAAATATACTACTGAGAAAATCATGAAATCTATCTATTTTTAAAATTGCTTCCCATCTATTAGTCCTGTTTTATTAAATTAAATATTCTCAATATTTTAACATTTGAAATGGGAAATATTCATGTTTCTGCAACTAAAATTCACTGAGTTATGAAGCTTTAAATGTATTTATTTTAGATGAATTTTGAAAATTCTAATCTCTTACTGGAAGAGTATCCGTTAATCAAAGCTCAGTATTTCATAAGAAGAGATAGTTGATTGACGACTAAAATTCACCAAGTTATGAAGCTTTGAATATATTTATTTTAGATGAATTTCAAAATTTTTTATCTCCTACTCAATGGAGATTCATTAACCTCTACTTAATATTTCCTGAGAAGAGACCTAGAATAATAAAGTTCAAATTTCCCAATTCTATCAATTTTAATAGCAGAAGAATTATCTTTTTCATTTAACCCTTAATTGGAAACACGAGTTTCCTCAAGCGGCCAGAGACATAGAGTCAAAATGATTCTATTCTTATTTATTTATTTTGTCTTTTTGAAACAGTATTCGAATTTATTTTGGAACATAATACATTTTGGAAATACTGTAGTTACCAAAAATATTAATATTGTTAATGTATTGGAAAGATGTTATAAGGCAAAACTAAACAATCTTTTAATATTTACTTTGTTTAGATATTACTACTTTATTTAGATACTAATTTAGATACTACTTTATTTAGATACTAATGTTAACAAATTTTAGAATTAAACAAACAAAAAGGAAGAATACATTATTTTAAAATATTCTTTTAAGAATATTTCTGTATCACTTCATTATTTTTGTATAATTCAAATTAAAAGCAGTATCAGAGACATGGAGTCAATGACTCCATAAATAACAACACAAACTTTGAAAAAGAAGAAATGAGTTAGGCACAAGTGCTCATAATTAGCTTTTTCCCGACATTTTGCTGGAAGAGCAATTGGAGGTACTGAGATGATTGTATTCAAGGACAAAATACCACGTGAAAATCAAAACTGATGAACAACGCAAAGTCATTTTCATTCTCATCCTCAGTTACGGCTTACTATGTTAGCATTTCAGAAATATTTCAATGTATTTCTCTAAAAGGATCGAAAGATTGTATAAAAATTTGAACATCTTGGATTTTAGAATTTTTTTTGATAAACCCGATAAAATATTATCTTTTATTCAACTTAGAGCATTTTTCAAGCTGGAAGTATATGCTCATCTTTTAACGGTTAAGATATTGGCTACTGAACTATGATTCGTGGGAATATCTTCTAAATGATATCTAGTATTATTTCGTATTTATATATTTACTTAATTAGTAATAAATAAATAAGCACGAAGTACTTGTTTACTTTAAGTATAAATACTTATTTACTTAATTCTTTCTTATACCATGAATTACTTAGTCTAAAGCTACATAAGAAATGAAATTTCTTATACGTAATCTTTTTATGAAAGTAAAGTTTTAAATGAAAAGAGTTTGCAAATGAACTTATGTATGAATTGAGAAAAAACATTTATCATAAATCATTAAAAAACGGAAGGTTTCATTTATTTCCATTTGTTGTCTTTTGTTCATCTCACCTTTCTTCTAAATCCACAGCGAAAGTGGAAGAATACGACAATTTCACACAAACCTTTTATTTATCTCACAATCTTTTTTCCTCTGCCGTAACCTATCAGCCTATCCCTTAAGACAAAACCAAAATTCATTTACTGCAAAAGGTCCTAATCCTATCCTTTAAAACCTGGGCATGTCCGGCAGTACATCTAGACTTTTCCCCACCTCTAACTAAGCCCTAGTAATACCACTAATATATCAATGCACCAACTTGCTTCTGGCCAACATTGGTGACACAGTAAAGTCAGGGGGGAAGGGGGGTGGCAAAAAGAAGGATACTCCCTTCCCCCACCAATGACCACACAAACCGTGTTTCACTGTTCTTATCTCTATGTCCATTATTTTGTGATAGAACGCTTCTAACAATGGACGCGTCTGGGGTGGTGGAGGGTTGGACAATGTTTGAAGCCTTAAGGCTAGTTTTATAAACGCAGTATTGGATGTGTGTGTGTATATATCTATATCTCTCCGTCTGTATATATATCTATATGTATGTATAAAAAGAGAGAATATTTTTATCCATAGACAGGTATTTTGTCATCCAGTTTATCCATCATAGAGACTGGACGTCATATCGCCAACCTAGATCGCTTCCATTTAGAAGGGCTGACACGGGAAGAAAAATTATCAACAGTTTAAAGAAGATGGTCAACTCAACTCTCCTTGAGGAAATCTTTTGGAGGGAGGATGGAAAATTGTGGATACAACTTTCAGTTTTCTTGGGCTGGAAAGAATTTTTTTTTCACTGCGCCTCTGATGGTTCCTCTTTTACGGTCTTTATGGATACATTGGTGGGTATCTTAGAAAGTTATACAGAGAGATATACGTACAAAGAAGGTGAGATTGATACTGGCATAGTGTGACTTCCTATGGCCGACTTATCGTCCCACTTTCAATACCTGCAGCGCTGTGGGCAGTGGCATTAGGCGGGAAGATAACGAGTTTATTTACTGGACGAATAGTTTTTATTCAGGATGATAGCGATATCTTTTATATGGTACGCTCTTCATTTGGAATACTTTTTCGGTATTTGAAATTTCAAGTTATGTGTCTATGTTTGGGAATGACATTATCTTAAAAGATTTCTGAATATTATTTATATTTTTTTCATTAATCTAATTTTTTATTAAATTTAAAAACAATTGAGAAACCTAAAAATGCATAAGAACGCTACTTTTTAGCGTATTACTAATTCAGTAAATTTGTCTATGATATTATCATTTTATTATTCATTATTAAGGACCAATAATAAAATTTCATAGACAAATTTAGTGAAGGCAACATTCTGAACAGCGTTAAATAACGAATTGAATAATTGTTTTACTTACTTTTTTACCTACAATCTTTTAATATGCTCATTACTTTCAAAAATAATAGTTTCGAGTAATTCAAACTTTCACCCTGCATAAAATTATCAATTTTTATTGATTTATTATTATATATGATCTTGATATTTTATACATATCCCCAAATAATATTTGTTGGTACTTAGTTATCGCAGCCCTGAGTCTCTTTCGACTTAAATTTCAAATTCTGTGTCGAACTCTAGCATACCGATTATCAAATTTTTTTTCTTTCTGACCGGAATCGAAATTTTAAACAAAGCAATCCTGATACAGTTTTGGTTTATCGCCTAGATCAGGTTCAGAATTGTATGGTCTGACACTATGAACTCTCTATTCAAAATGGGATCTTGTAACAATCTAGCGGCATCAACCCAAATTCTGGTGGTCAACTTCCAGCCCTCAACAATGTAGCTTGTTATATTTTTCACTGCCCGTGTGTGTGCATTATAGTTTTGTGTTATTAATATTAAATTGTAACAAAGTGTTTGTGTTCGTGCTCTTAGACAAAATGTATAACTTGTAGAGCTAGCTTCCATTAAAAAAAATTTGTTTAATCAATTACTTAGTCACAAATGGCGCCTGTATTCTGATAAACATTAAACTTTTATATGATTTTGATTGGTGCCGCTAGAGGGCATGCTGAGTTGTTACAACCTCAATTTAACTAATGAAAGCTAAAACTAAACATATTCCCGATTAAAAATATTCTTAAGTTCCCGGTCCCCCCTCCTACTAAAAAAAGACTCAAAATGCTTTATTTGTTGAAATATTTTTTAAGAAATAGTTTATTATAGTTATTTTTTTAAATTCATTTCAAAAAGTGAACTATTTTTTTATAATAAAGCTTCACATAGATTGACCAATGTGTACTGTATAATATTCTACTTTGTGCTACAGTATGTTATGCTGCTTTCAATATCTAATATCTCGAAATATATTGCCTGATAGATTTAGCTTTAAAATACTTTATATCCTTCAAATAATTTCAGAAATAATTTATCCTGGTCATTTATTTTCAGCATTTTTAACTGTTTTTGAAAGGGAATTATTTCAAAAACTAAAGTTTCATATGGATTGACGTACGTCATCTTGTTACACTATAAATTTTCCTTAAATGCATTACTTGAAAGATCTACAATATTTTGCCTTGAAGATATTTTATTTGCTGCAGATAAATTAAAACTGAATTATTTCGAAATTTAAAATTTCACTTAGACTGATATTTCCTGCAATATTCTACTTTCTTTTTCAATATGCTGTTTATTTTTAGTATCAATTATATTTAAAAATTTTCCTCAAAAGATCTACAATATTTAACTTTAAAAATGTTTTGTTACAGATGATTAAAAGTGAATTATTTCGAAAATAAAAATTTCGCTTGGACTGACATATTGTATAATATTTTACTTTGTTGTTCAATATGTTATCTCGTTTCAGTGTCAATTATCCTTAAATATATTTCTCAATAGATCTACAAGATTTAGCCTTGAAAATATGTTATTTGCTGCAGATAATTTCAGAAGCTGTTTATCCTAGTTATTTTTTATAACTCATGAAAAATGCGATGTTTCCATATGATAATTTTTCAATCGATACCAATCAATCCCATTAAGAGAAATTTCCACTAAAAGTTTCATGCTAGACGTACCTGAATCAGATATGCTACTAGCAAATCAACAATGTATTTCGTTACATTAACCTGTGTGATGACTGTATTGAAAAACAGAACATTTGGCGTTTTGTAAGTTATGTGTTTTATCATATCGAAATCTAGAAATTAATACATTTAAGTGATACAGCAAAACATACAATCGTTTCTTGATATGAACGATCTGGAAGATATCCATCGCAATAAATGGATTTCTATTTTCTTTTTTTATAATGAAATTTCTTTCTAGAATGTAATATTTTTGCGTCCTATTTTCAATAGTTGATGCATTTTCTTTGTGTGTGTTTTCTGAGCCTTTTTTTTTAAACAGGGGTTTTCAAAGATTCAAATTTCGTTCCACAAAAATAAGAAACAAAAAACGTATTTACCAAATTCAAGAAATAAGTAATGGGTAGGCTTTCAGCTATCAGAAGGTTGGTTGGCTGATTGATTGGGTTTGCTGGTGTTAAAACCTTATTTGGCTATGATGCTCCAAACGCATAGTAGATAAACAGGATCACGGTATCATAAAGTAGTATATAAAATCTTTAAATGTTTAAATAAATGTCTTTTACGTACAAGAATGTCTTTAAAATCGTTGAAATCAAGCATTATAAATACTTGATTCTACTGAATATCCAAGGAAAGTTCCATCTGATTCGTTACAGATACTTTATTACAAACATTCATCAGAAATTGTAATATTTATACCCTTTTTATCTGTTCCGCAATCATATAAATAAATCTTTTCATCTGATGGCATTATAAAATTCGCTTATTTTACTGTTTCGTCATACATTTAGTAACATTTTTCCTTTAATGAAAGTGCAGCTTTATAAATAAATATGCGTAACTGCTGATTATCCAGATACACGTCACCTGATTCTTTACTGTAGCTTTATAAAAATAATTCATCTGGAACAGTAGATATTTTTATTTGTTTCACTCTGATCTAAATAAATCTGTTAATCTTATTACATTTTTAAATTGGCGCCTTTCAATGTATCATCATATATTTAGTAATATTTTTCCTTTTAATGAAAGCTAAGTTTTAGGTGGGTCTACGTAACTGCTGATATTAGGTGAATTTCTACCTGATTCTTTAATTAGAAATCGTAAATATTTTCATTTCGTCTGTTTTGCATTTATATAAATAAATCTGATCCATAAATTAGTTTGTTTCACTGTGTTTCCACATATTTAAAATTTTTCCTTGAATCAAAGCGAAGTTTTATAAATAGGTCTACTTTACTCATGATTATCAAAGTAAAGTTTCACCTGATTCTTTCTTCCAATTAATCCTGTCGCTTTATTAAAAGTATTCAAAAATAGTTGTAATATTTATATCTGGTTGGTACAGGCGTAAATGTCTGTTATTCTGATAAAATTTCTAAATTCGATTGTTCCACTGTGTCATCAACATTTAGCAGTATTTTTCCTTTAATGGCAACATGTATTTATTAGGTCTACGTGACTGTTGATTAATTGGGTAAACTTTTACCAGAATATTTACTGCTTTATTAAAAGTATACATCAGAAATTGTAATATTTATATTTATTTCTCACTGATATAAATAAATCTGTTCATCTAAGGACATATTTAAATTCGTCTGTTTTACTAGATCTTCAGACATTTAATAACATTTCTCCTTTACTGAAAGTTCAGTTTTGTAGATAGACCTACGTAACTGCCGATTAATTAAGTAAACTTTTACCTGATTCTTTACTGTAGCTTTATCAAGCATATTCATCAGAAATTGTAATATTTATATCACATATTTGTTTCGCACTGTTGCAAACAGATCTGTGAGGACGTTTTTAAATTTGCCACTTTCATTGTGTCATCATACACATAATAAATATTTCCTTTAATAAGAAATTATTCGTATTATCATTGTTAACATTTTATTTTCTGAATCAATACCCACTCGAATAAAAGGCAATTATTCGCCGATTTCTATCTATTTGAAAAGCAAAAAATTCATTCATCAGAAAATAAAAGTTAATGATAATTCCAGCGATTACTGACTTTTTTAATGATATGGCGTTAATTAATCGTTCCATCTCAGCTCTTATCCTTATCTCGTTCACTTTTCACAAAAGGTATAAAAACATTCGGCACTCTCAGAAAAAGTGCCTACTCGGGAATTTTTTCCCCACCCCTCATTTTTTTCTAATTTTTTTTTCTCTTTTGGTTTTAACAGCGAAACGCTAAAAAAAAAATCTATCCCTTTCCTTCCTACAAACAAGCAATAAAAGACTAAAATCAGCAGTATAAAAACACAATGGCTCTTTAAAAATATTCGGGAATAAGCGAACGAAAGAGAAAAATTCGACGAATGATGAAAAAAAAAAGATTAAAAAAATACAAAAAAAGGAGGCAGAACCATAGAGTACAAAAGTGACAAATGTGAATGATTCTGAAATAAAAAAAAAATGAAATAAAATGTCAGATTTTTTTTCTGAAAAAAATATATAAAAGATCAGAGAACGAGATAGATATCGCGTGCAGTTTTGCCCATTCGACAATTCTTTATTTTTCAAACGTTTTTTTCTTGCTTTTCTTCTTCTTCTTCATTATTTTATTTTAGTTTCAACCGACAGTAAAACTGATAATGGTAAGAAGCACCCCTTACTCCTCAACCCTTGTATCATTGAATCAAAAGCGAGCGATAGATAGAATGAGAGAGAGAAATAGAGAGAACGAAGAAGAGAAACAGTTTTGGAAGAAGATAGCTCATCTTTTGGAATATAATGGGCAATTCGGAAATGAGTAGGAGATCTGCCCATGATAAGGGGCGTTTCTCTCGGTCATTACAGTTACAGTGAAACCTTGGCCCTTATCTCGGATTCATCTCGGCTTACGCGCGGGAATCTCTTTTGTTTAAACTGGAATCCGGCTCTTCGTCCTTTGCTATCGTTTTCAACTGGGCCTGTCTGTCATTCCCACCTTTTGTGCCCCAAGTGGCGTGGAAAATGCAAAGCAGATAAAACTTACGACACTGGACAATGGCGAGTTGAATAAGATACTTTTATTAGATTGCATCCTAGATTGTAACATTTTAAATCATTGTAGTTTAACTTTTATTTCAATTATAACTCTTTTTTTTTCTTTTAAAATAAGAAAAATTACTGATATATTTTTAAATGTTTGCCATCTATTTTTAATGTAAATGATTTCTCACTGATCTGAATTGAAGCGCAAAAACGGAAACTCGGTTTAGATAAACTTTAAAAATTCTAGATAATAGCGAACGGAATGAGATACTTTTATTAAGATACTTTTATTAATTGCAATCTAAACTTCCTATAATATCATACATTATTGTTTACGTGATAATGATTATTTCCCCCTTAGTAAATAGAAATAGATGTTGACACTCTTATTAGAAAGTTTGTTGATGATTTTCACATGTTGTGTAATGTGTTTTGATTCAAAATTAATGTTCATTTTTCGTTTACCTATTGCTCATTTTTCGTATTTAAATTTAGGCTTTTAGACAATGGCTTGTAAAATAAGATAATTTTATTAAACTCACTCTAGACAACACTCTTTTAGTTTTTATCGTATACGAAGTATACAAGGAAAGAGCATTATAATCATAAAAAAATGAACTCGAGATTTTGACGAATATCTCAAATTCAGATATTCCTGTGTCTGAAAAAATTATGATTTTGGAACTAAATATATCTGCCAGACCGATTGTAAACACGATAACTAAAATGCCTTTTGTACTTGAAGGATAATTATGCAGGTTTTAAACATACTTTGTAGATTTCTGTTAAATTTTAAACGAAATTCTTAAAGAGTCTATTTGTTAGGCCGTTTACAGCAAGTGAACACAATAATTACAAACCGAAAACACCTATATAAATAAAATTTAGTCTGTAGATTTATCATCTAAATTGTAGGTTTGTACGAAATTCATTAAATATTTTACTGTCTGTCTATACTTTCTTATGTTCGTAAGCGACAACCTAGAAAAGCAATAATGCAAATAAAATCTGATGTGAGATCTTATGATTATAATTATAATTCCGTATCATATTTCGGTTTCAATAATTCTGAAAAAAAAAGAAAGTACACATTTAATTTAGCAGTACCTGTCCCAGAAATAGATTGTCAAAGATCACACAGTGGATATTTAATTATTGTTTGACATTGACATACATTAAATATAAAAGTGATAGCACATTAACCGCATATCATTGACAAACCGGCTTGTTTTTTTTATTAAATTACGAAGTACACAGTTCTCATGTATGATAATTAAATAATCATCCATGAGAATAGTTCAAACTAAATAGCTCATTAAATCAAATTTTTAAATTTGCATCGTGCAGCATGGCCAAATTTGGCTTTTCTGCCAAAATATTTAGCCAACCAACCAAATAACCAACTCACGTATGAAAATAAATATGTGTGCACTCGTGACGTCCAAGACCTTTCCCGGAATACATTGTTTTATGGGGGGAGGCTTAATTCCTTTGTTAGAGTGTATGCGAAAAAATTGCGGGCAAACCAATCAGGTTTTTTTCATTTTAAATCTAATTGCTATCATCGAATCATATTTCCTATTTCCAATCTTTTTTTAATTTAAAATAAATGGTGATCTATTTTGTTAAAAATGTTGATTATATTGCTACTGAATGTATTTCTTTTGATGCAAGTTGAAGTGGGAAGAGAAGAAAGACGCTTGTGTAAAATAAAAAGCATTTTATATTCGAATTTACAACACTGGACAGTGACTAGACGAATAAGATATTTTTATTTAATACTCTCTAAGTAGGTACATTTAACTCCCCAATTTTATGTTAGATATAATAGTAGTCATATTATATCATCATATTTTATATTTTCTTTCTTTCTTAATTTAAGAAATAGTTGCAATGTTCGATTACGCATTCTGTTGTCATTTTCCCATCGATAAACAACAATTTTAAAGCAAAATCAAATGAAATTTTTACTTCTGCTTTTCTGTTTTATGATACAGGACGCTGAAGAATCTAATAAGATACATTTATTGGTCATATCCTAAACATTAAAACATTTTAAAGAGTAATTTTTAAAATTTTAAAGATAAGTAAATTGGTAATCTAAGTTTTAAAGATGAATGCTAATTTATCCTATTGAAAAACCTTTTCATTTGGTTCTAAAATTCGTATATTGTTTTTTACAGTCGAAGTTAGATAAAAACTGAATTTAAATTAATTATATTATATATTGGGATTTATTTTTTGCGTATTATAATACATGTGACATGTTTTGACGTTTTAACCCTTAACAGGGAGGTGGAATTTCAGGACTTAAATGGAGAAATGCGGTCTACGAGACCGCATTTTATTTATACTCAAATTAAATTTTCTAATGAATCTATTAGTATAAAAAACTGTCAATATTTATTTCAGATATTTTCTTTATATATAGATATGTTTGAGAAATTTATTCAAAATACATTATCAGTGAAAAAAGTAAATGCGTTGGAACATACATTTTCTTCTCAAATTTCAAGTTAAAATAAATAATATTCTTGAAAACACAAATTACTTTATACCTTAAATGGTATTTATTCTTCAAATATGTAAAGGTATATAGAAAACAATACAATGCAAAATCGGCTTGCGTGACTTTCATAGCACGGTTTTCTAGGCCATTTTAAATATACAAGTATAAAAATCAATCTATAAATTCCGTATACATTTTTCTTGGTATATTAATATATTTTATAAGTTTTTCAAAATACATTATCACTAGAAAAATTTATTATTTTTGAACATAATATCAGAATCAGTTGAATGCGAATTTTCATCGAAAAATTCATTTGTACAGTTATCCTTATCTCTAAAAACCCTTTCTGCTTCATTTAAAAGTGTCTGAAGCACTGCTTCCTAATTGGATCAGTAAATTAGATATTTCGACTCCTAAGTTTTAGAGCCATCGTTTAAGCCTTATTTATCACTGGAAAACTAACATGGCCTTGCGAACTTAGAAACCGCTCTCAAAGAAATAGCTGAATAATTTTTAAAAGCATCCACTAAAACTGGTTGAAAAAGTGCATGCGTATTTACCATCACAAAACATGAAGTTACACTGTCAATTCATTAAATTCAGCTAAAAATGGAATAGAAATGACCGAAAATAAATCCCTAGTGATCTCACAGACCGTATTTCCCCAGTTGAGGGTTAAAGGAGGTTCATTTGTCCTATCATACCACGATAATTCGATACAAATTATTGGTTTCTATTGGCCTTGGCTATTTTTTTATTTTTTAAATGAATTTTTGCAAAAATATATGGTAATTTAACCCTATGGCTGAATGATAATAAATAAAATATTAAAATTTTGTTGGTGTAAATAATACCAAATCAACATATCTAAAAAAAATGACGTCAGATAATTTGAATCTGAAATGTCTTTACATTATCGAATTACGTGATAACCAACGATTTAACTTTAATTTACGCTTTATTTTAACGTAATGTTTATCTACTTAATTCTAATTTTATTTGATACATAACAATTTTAAAAAATAAAATTTTTGAGTATTTTTATTTTTTTATATATATTTTTGTTACAACCTTGAAATACAAAATTTGAATAAAAATCATTGATTAAAAATAAAAACAACCGTGAAATATATGTTGTTAATCGAACTTAAGTTTATGAATTAATAAAGATTTTCATTTTTTTCTTAAATTTTGAGTAATATAGATTTTAAACACTTTAGAAACGAGATTTTTGTAAAGATATTAAAGTTGTATGGGAAAATTTTATGCTATTTTCTAAATTAATAAGGAATGAATAAAATGTGGAAAGAAAGCTGATATTTATTGACAAATGTTAATGCTTATTTATTTAGAACGAAATTATATACATAAGAAAAACAGTAAAATAATGATTTAATTAAAAATAAACTCAAAAATACTTAATATAAAAAATTAAAAATTTCTAAAATGTTAAAAAAAATTTCTAAAAAAGCAAATAAATCATGATTACAAATTCTTCTAGAATAATTTATAGTTAATTACTGGAACCAAACGGGCTACTTAATAGTACAATCTAATGCCAGCATAGATGGTAAATTTTAAACATATTTAAATACGATATTGATAGCAAGATTTTTATGCAATTATGCGCTTTGTATAGTAGCAATATTTCAATACTATTGAATATCTTTTTAATCATTTAACTATTATTCATCTCACCAATCTTTAATAATTACCTTTAATATTTGTTAAGTTGCGGTCTTTCTAGACATGCGAAACAAAATTGGTGATTCATTTACTGGTGAATTCCATTTCAATTTCCCCAAGATACCGATCGCTCAATACCAAATAATCCATAGATGCCCCACCACAGAGACGAACTTTCCAGCGAAGTATCTCCGAATGGTTTATCGATGAAAGTATCACTATCGGTCTGCTGCAAGTTGAATCTTCATCGTCTATATGCAGACAGCCCATTCCAGTGACAGGGAAAGACGGACGGACCAACAATCATCGCCATTTCAATTAAAGAACCCTCCTTGCTGCGACTCTACCACCCTTTTTACTAATTACTCAGCATTAGTCCGATAATTATAGAGAGGAGCACTGGTCTCATCGAACCTGCCTAACGATCTTCCCGCCAGGTGCGTTTGGCGATATCAAATCGAAATATCGAATGCTACCTATCCATCGGTACATGCAGTACCATACGTTATTCGAGGCTGTTACTGCTATCAGTTTTAAAACCGTCAATTTTTACTCTATCGCTCACTATCATTCTTCCTTTTAATACAAATTTAACGACAGTAGTTCTCTGAGTGCAGATAGCGAGTAAAACTAGAGTGAGGAGATATGGCCTAGAAATGGGCGCAGTAACTACTGCATTGGGTTGGATAGCGAAAATTCCGTGGAGGCAATAATAAAAACTGCTCTCTTTCTGTATCGTTGGGTTGGTGGTGTTTTGGGAAAGTTGCGTCTGATGGCCTTGGGTTTTATATGGAAGTTATTCGGAGTTTGAATGTGTTGTGACTTTTGGTTTATGTACGTTTTTGGCACTTGATTGGGTTTCTCCTCTGTCTAGTTTCGGATCGTCCAAATTGACGTCTTCAGCGAAGAGTGGAAAAGAATTGGATTGTAATTGCTCTCAGGCTTGGCCAGAGAACAACTGTCATAAAGCTGGAATTCTTTTAGCATTCAAATTTAATTTTGCGTCACTTTTGTTGAAGACAAATGTCTCTAATAATTTAAAATATTAGATTTCAATTGGTGGATAGTCGATATTTCCATTAAGATTTTATCTAGGTCTACATAACAAGCAATAATTACAGAATCAGTTTCAAATTTAATTTAATCGTTGAAGTAATTTCATATTTAAATCGTAGGACCCATGAATGTAAAACAGATCGTAAAACTATTTAAGAATAGATATGATTCCTAATTTACTGCTTAGATTATACATTTTTGCTCATATATAAATAGCTTTTATTTCAGGTATATTAAACATGCAAAATCTTTTTTAGTCTTATAGAAAATAATAAATTGGCAACAGGAAAAATGTACAAACCTTTTTATAATAAGTCATTTGGGAGATTTTTTTTTCTAGTTTTAAACAAATAAAATTATATAATAACAGTTTCCCTTCGGTTGCAAGCATTGTATATCTGCAGAGATTAAAATGTGTCTGATGAAAGTATAAAGAACAATATAAAGTAATGAAGAAGTATAAAGATAGAAGAAATATGTAGGAAAATAAAAAAATAAAGGATCAAGAACAACATAAAATAATGACGATGCATAAAGGAATAAGATTCAAGTAGAATAATATTACAGGATAGTAAAAAAGAAGAAAGGAAAGAAAGAATTTAAAAGAAAATGATAGATAAATTGTTTTATTTAATAGCAAAAAAAAAAAAATTCTTGATTCTATTGGTATCATTGAACTTCTTTCTTCTTGTTTGCAGAGCTCATAAAAAAATAAATTTTTGTTGTAAAATAGTAAGATATTAAATGCTGCACCAAATGCATAAAGAAATGGATTGGCAGCCCGTTTTCATAGAAGGATTTCGGGAAATCTCTCATGAAGTTTGATTGTTTGATGTTCAAACAAAATCCGTATAAAAATCTTTTTATTTAAAAAAAAGTTTTAAACGTGACAAAAAACATTTCAAAATACATTTCAAATACTTCAAAAATTCATGAAAAAGTCTTTTTATTTAAACCAATTTTAAAATTCACAAAAGAAATTGCAAAAAACTTTCCGAATAATCTCATTTGGCAAAAAAGTAATACATGTTATAAGCAAATCGAATTTCGAAGACTTTGGTTCGAAAGCCATTTCTTCATTACTGTTTACACCAATTTAATCAGTGTATGCCTTGAAAATGAATGAGTGCTACTAAATAACAATACTTGCCTAACAAATCAATGAACTCATACATGCTTAAATTGTCTTATGAGTTAAATTCTCGGTCAAATTCCTCCCTTCCCCGCAAAAAAAGAAATTTTGAATTACTGAAATGGATTTCTATCAGTATTCTTTGAAGTCATGACTAGGATATTTTCAGAATAAATCTCAACGGAAATTCGTTTATTTAAACCAATTTCAAAACTGCGTCGAGATATTGCAAAACACACTTTTCGAATTACCACAATCGGTTGGAAAACCACAAATAGTTCTCAAACGAATTGGAATCTTTCTGCAATAGAATTTATTGACTCATTTGCGCTGAAAACAACCTCATCAGTGAGTGTCTCGGAACCGAATACATGCTAATAATTCCACGAAACATATCCAGGGAAAACAAGGAAGTATATTTATGAGCTAATCTGTTCCATACGAAGATAGGAAACTGAGCCGCATGCACTTAACAGCCCCATACTATCTAAATACTCTTTTTATTTTAAAGCAGCCATCCCGCTTATAAAAAGCCAGGGCGATTTCAACTTTTATCAAATGGCCCCACCATTTCTGGACAACGAAAAAGCAGGCGACTAAATATATAAATATATATCACTCCAAAAACAACAACCAAAATAAAAAGTCAAGTCATTCCCTATCTGAGGTTAAAAGTGACTCCGACTCCATCACTGCCTTATGACGTCACTAAGAAGTGTCAACCCAGAGGTCTAATCGGCAAGACCAACTCCTCTTCCATTAGACTATCATGCTAAGAAATTCCTCTACCCAATTTTTTTCCCACTTTTTTTTATTATTATTTTTAGGGTACGACTTAACTTCTAGATACCCCTCAAAATAAGTCTAGAAAAGTGGGTGGGGTAGGTGGGTTTGGAGAAGGCCCTAGTGCTGCAGACGATATGAGGTGGTGGCGGGGATGGTAGAGAGATCGAGGAACGACTTTCATCCAGGACAGGCGATGGGGAGGGGGCTTGCAGAAGGAAATCGTCTGCAAAGGGGGGTAGCAGAGAAGAGTGGTAGATTAACATTAATCATATCTGGGTCACAGTGAGAGCGTTTTAAGCCGGTGCTGAAGTGATAGGAAGGTCGATTAGATAAGACTCAAAATGGATTGGGTTTTATATGCGTCTAAAAATTTTCGTCGGCTGCTCGCCTTATGAAATATGATCCGTAAGGGTGACGGAATACTGAGGGATGGAGCGAGGCAAAGAGTGGGGTAAGTCACATTCTGTTCCCTTTGCCAACTCTCTCCTGTATTATCGATAGGATCGATACCGGTGTGGAGGTGTGATTACAGGTGTGAGTATCCCACAGCATATGTTAAGGATATTTACTCAGGATATCGGGTTGTTGAGCAAACGTGGGGTGGTTTTGGTTACAAGTAGGATAGTGCAGGCATCGAGAAAGGATGCTGGATTCTAGATGAGGATGGCTCTTAAAACAGGTCCTCGTTCTTTTCAGGGCAGAATCGAAGTATTTTTCATCATAGGCAATGCATATTATGAGTCTCCTCTTTTAATGACCTGGTGAATCTAGTTTCACTTTTTAGCACATGTTTAACATGATAATGATATATTTAAGGTAGATTTCTGTTTTATTATTTTTGAAAATATCGATAGTTTTTTTCAATTTTTTATGATTTAAACTTCTTTGCATATTTATCTATGCACAATACTGTTAACGCAGCTATTCTATTTTATAAAGATTCAGATAACTAAATGAATACAATAAAACGTACAGAAGCTTTGTCATTTACGCTTGATAAAATTTCAATATTATAAATGTTTTAATATTCTAAGAATTTATAATTTTTACAAACTTATTTTCTTGAAAACTGGGGATTCTTTTTATTATTCGATGTACTCTCTGAGCCCTCTCTATGCCTAGCGGCTATAAACATCTGGACAATCTGTCTATTTGAGAATCCGTGATTGACTTTTTCTGCTAAATTCTTTTAAGCTAGGATAGAATGTGTGATTAAAGATGCTATTATTTAGCCTTTTGAGTACAATAATTTTACGTGGTTTATCTTCATTTTAAATCAAAAGTGTTTTTTACAATGTCTATCATTATTGACTTTATTTCTGAAAAAATTCTGGTATCCCGTCTAAGATAGACACGAAAATCAGGCAACAGGAAAATAAGATTCGTTTGCTTCATTTTCATGGCAGTTTTCTATTATTGCTTACGTAGAAAAATACAAAACATAATTATGTGAAAAAGAAGGATTATTATTAATGCTTATAATATCCTAAATGTATCAAACCGAATAAATAAAAGATGAATTTCATGTATCATGATATAATTGTATTAGTCAATAAATAATTATGTAATCATACTTAACTACTCCATCATTTTATGAAATAATACATATTTTCTATAATATTTTCTTGTTTTAATATTTTAAACCTTTATGAATTGCATTGTCATGAGACAATTACGTCTGCATAATAATGTTTGCATAGTCAAATGATACATCCAAATATAGATCTTCTTTATTTATAATAAAATTATTCTAAAAATGTATATTCAATAACATTATTCAAATCATTATTATTTACTTATTCAAATGTTTTGAAACTAGTGACAGTTAATTTTTTTAAATTATAGACTGCATTATCATATTCTAAAAATGATATTTTTAAAGTATATATTCAATAATTATTGCAATTTAATAATTTTTTTAAATAATGATTTTTTTTTTTGGAATTACTAAGATAATTATTTACACGTAATATTGTTATTACGTAATACACGTTATATTACACACAAATTACACGTAATATTAATTTTAACTAATATCTTGTGACTAATAAATAATTAATCTTTCATTTATCTAATTTAAAGTTTTTTTATACTTATTATTCTCCAATTATTTTCGAATGGAAACATTTACCTCGACTTAGAGCCGCAAAATAAATTAATAAACAAAGCTTTAGTTAATAAATCCGGTTATTAAGTAAATAATCTCCGATTAATAGGTTTTTTCTTACAAACTTAATTTGAATCTTAAAGAATAATTATTTTTTTAAGTTAAACTTTTGTTTAAAAGAAAGCAAAGCAATTTGAAATATAGAAATATTTCGCTGTCCAGTATTATTTCGTCATTCAATAGTTAAGAAACCAGAATTAAGTTTCAATTTTCAATTAAATTCACTGCTTTAATTTCAAAAATTTAATAAAATAATTATGAGGTTTCAATTGTTTTTAATACTCAGATTAAGATAATATATAAAATACTTTTCCTTCCAATAAATAATTTCTCCCAAACAATGCATAAAGCAGAATAACATAAATAGAAATGATATCATATATTAAAATTTCACATCAATATGAAATCTCTTTTTTCTTGACATAAACCACTTTTTCTCTGAGGTTGTTTGAGTTATGTGAATTGAAAAAAATGGTGATAGGATGCGGATATTAGAAGGCGTGATTTTCAGCGCCAGCGTCAGTCGCCAAGTCGACCTTTTCGTGAGATAAGGAAGACACATTTATTTATTTAATATATATTTTTTACAAGCGCTGGCGGTTCTTGATAGTATTTTATATTAATATCGCCAATCTATTTCTTTTTATTCCGCTATGTAATTGATTTAAGATATTGCGTTGATCGGCGATATTAAGCGATGATGGATGCATTGTTTAAAGAACCTTTGCCGTAAAGAAATGATCAAGCTTATGTATTTATTACTAGCTGCATTTTTCATCAATCAATAAATAAATGGCAGGCATTTTTGAATTGATTTCTTCGAAGAAAGTTTCGGATTATATCATGTGGTAGATTTATTATGATTTTTTAAGATATCTTAATTTATTCCATTAACTTCTTTTTATTAATAATTGCTTTTAGGCCCAAAAAGGAATAAAAAGTTTTACTACATAAAACAAAAGAGATGGGTTATTGCAGATCGTTGAACCTAAAATTATCAAATTTTATGTATGTATATTTTATAAAATGGGAATGTGTATAACATCGATTTTAATTCGCAAAAATTTAAGCGGAATCTTGATATTTTTTCATAGTAACTTAAATTTTAAAAAAATTCTTCGTAAATTAAATAAGTGTTCTTTTAATGTCATAAATTTATTAAATTTTTCCTGAATTTTTCTAACTTTTAATTAAAAAACCCTTTATGTATAATTTTCAATAATATATTTTCATTGTTGCAACGAAATTCAAACCAGTTTCATTTTTTTCATAAAGTGTTTAATAACATGGTTTTCTTCCATTAATGAAAACCAGTGTGCAAAAATTCTACTTATTATTTGTTCAGTTTACATCTTTAATAATAATAAAGATGAATATGTGTGTATGGGTGTGTGTTTAACTCTTTAACATAGATTAGCTAAACTTCGCACATATATACTTAGGAGAGTAAAAGGGATACAACGAATAGAGTTAAGGATATTTTATTTATTTATAAACATAATAAAATTGTGCGTTGACAAAAATATTCAAATTTTTAAATTCACAGAATTCTTTGTCAATGGTACCAGTTCTTAGCCATGTATATATTTTGTTCTTAATTATTTTCTAAAACCAAATTTACAACAATATATTTCAATTTTGAACTGAAATTCACATCATCTTTATTTCAAAGCTTTAATAATATTTCATTCTGGCCATAACAATTTTATTATAATAGTCATGTGCGTCACCTTATTGGATCTAATATTTCAAGAAACGATAATCAAGAATAGATCCACGTCAATTATATTTCAAAACATAGGACTTGAGCATAATCATGAATTTGACTCAGAAACCAATGTAAGGAATTTATTCCTTTTACTAAAAAAGAATCCTAATCGGAAGAACCTAAATTTCTTATCACTTTTCTTTTAGCCAACTGTAATGATACAAAAGAAGTGAAGGGGGGAAAAACTATGTCTCAATCGCAGGCAGCCATTGGACCTGAAAGTCCTGATAAATACGAGCGATAAAATGGAGGGAATTGCTGAACTCCCCACACCCAACCACAAGGATTCAGCTAAAGCCTTGGGTCCAATTATGTTCTCAGTTTCTCTGACCATTACGTTCCCTATCTCGATCTGCAGACACCTCCATCACGTGATGATCTCTGTGTTACCACTTCTTTCTCACTTTTGCTGAGAATTGAGAAAGATATTTCTCTGCTAACACAGTTTTTCTTTAGATAAATAAAGAAACTGAAGTAATTATTCAACATTTATTTATAGAGATGAAATTAATGCTTTCAGATGTTAAAGGGTTAGAAAGTAATTTTTTAACACTTCAGGGCAAAGAATTAACGTAAAGAATTCCAAATTTCTTTTTCCTTTTAGTTCTTTTTTTTCTTAATCTATAACATGGGGTGAGGACTACATATG
>JAPMOQ010018369.1:4909-17528 GCA_026543055.1 Argiope trifasciata
ATAATTAATATGTATATTTAATTTACACATTCTGTTATTTATTCTAATTAGAATGCACATTTCAAAACAGTATGTATATTTTTGAATATATTCTGTTATTTATTTCAAATCAGTTTATATACAAGTTTGAAGAATTTTTTTCCTAATTGTTGAAATGTTTAATAAGCAAAAAAAATTATTGAAAATGTCCCACAAAGGACACGATTATTACTGTAATTCTAGACATAAAATCAGTTGTTAAAAGCAAAAATAAAAAAATAATCTGAATGCTAACTCGTTTTTTAGGCAAAAACAACTGCAAATATAAATTCGTAATACGGAAAAGGGTAATGGAATTCATTTTTAAATAATAATATTAGCAACTAGCTTCATATGGTGATTCATTTATGGTATAATTTTTATTATTTCTCAATGAAACTATAACAATTTTGATTTTTCCATATAATACAAACTTACCCATACATTCCACAAGCGTCAGGTAAACAAACATTCGCAATCCACAATCACATATTCCCATAAATGGCGGCAAAATCCAATGAACTTTATGGGCGTTTTCAAACAAGAGATAATTATCCACAAAGAAATATCATCTGAGAAAAGAAGGTTCGGAACAAATCCTTTATACCGACAACAAAGAAAACGAGCCGAGTGAGAGCCACCTCACTTGAGCGAGGAGAGTTCTCTTCTGTCCGAAGACGATGTGAGCAGACGATTTCTTCTAGGTTTCGGTTGAGCTGCCACCAGAATCATCTGAAGGGGAAATCGCAACAAAAGACCCAGATTAAAAGGGGCCAACTTGTTATAAAAGCAGCAATCGCAAGTTTCATTCTTGCGGTCGAAAAAGCTGAGCTGAAACTTCGTACACCGTATTTAAAGAAATGCAAGTAATTGTTGGAATTTTTTTTAAAGAACTGAAAACAAAAATTAGTTAAGTAAGCCCCACGATTTCTTTTTTTTATATATTTCGCATACAGTTATATTATTTTTGTGAAAATAAATCAAATATTAAATGATCTTCTATCTCTGGATTATAAAGAGTAATTTTTCGCTCCATAAGAATCGTGTTAAAAATTCAAGCAGCAAACGATAACAAGGGAAATAAAAGCTTTAAAAAAGGAATAATTGCTATTTAAAAATAAAAACACGAGAAAAATTTAATATTAACATTCTTAAATAATTTTACTCACGAAATAATACAATAATATTTATATACATTTATTAATTAGAACAAAAATTTTAAAACGTTCTTTGCGAATAAATAACAAGAAAATGACTTCTTTCTGAAAAACTTTATCAATCATTAGAAACCGGTTTTAACTTTGCCATTGTTCCTCTTTTGTTCTTTATGTCTCTTTAAGTGTTCAGCTAAAAAAATTAGTAAACGAGAATAAAGTAAGAGAAAAATGCATGAAATTTCTTAATTTATTTCTTTATTTTAATGAATTGCATATTTATGAGTTTTTTCTGTTTTATTTTTGAAATATTCCCTCCTTTTTATTCAATTAGTATTGCTTTATTTAACTTTACGTAATATTTATTTTGCCTTGATAATTCTAAAATAAAACACTAAAAAGACATGAAAGAATAATAAATAAATGTAACGTATCGTAGAAACCGGATATGTTCACATTACAGTAGAATAATAAACACCATATTCAAGCTTAAATCATGCAATTTTGTAGAAAGGATAAAAAAATTTAACATATAAATTGTGAAAGACATTTTAAAATAACTATCTTCTTTATTATAAATAGCGGAGATGCAAAATTAAAAAGATTATATAGACATTTTTCATTCAATAAACATCAAAATTTATATAACCATTAAAGTATTAAGGAAGTAATTTTTAAAACATGAATTTTATTTTAAAAAATTAAAGAATTGTTTAAATTCTAATTTCACGCACGATAAAGGTTCCAATATTCAATAAATATTATATTGCAGTGATATATGTGATTTGGTTTACTCTATTTACAAGACGTTCAATATTTTTGAAATGTATTTCATTTGAAATAAAATTTGTGCTTAAATATTATACTAACTTTTTTTATTTATGTTTGTTCTGAAGATCTGTGTAAATTTTGATTAGTGCTGATTTATCAAAATGCTCTGACTTATTTTAAATTTTCTCATTATAGCGAAATTTATGTTTAGTTTAATCGAAAAACCTCTTTCGCTTGATCGGCTCAGACAAAAATTTAGATATAGATTTACTATTGTAATATAAATTCAACACAAATTTCTTTTCTATTTGAAACTATTGCTTTCACATTCACAGAAATAGAACGATCGAAATAAATCAAACATTTGTAAAGGCTGCCTAAAATTTGATAAAGATCCACAATTTTATTGGTAAAGTTATGTGCAAATTTTTTATGAATTTTAACTTTTGTATTTTCATTTATTTACCTTAACGCGTTCTATTGTATAGGGATGGAAGCAGATTACTTGATGAAGTATTTCCTCCAAAATAAATCTAAAATATAAATCTAGAATTTCGATGTAAACAACACATACCAATTTCAGTTCGTCTAGCATTCCATTGATTAATTGATTGATATAATATCTGTCGTATTTACAGATATCCTATTGATGTTATATAACTGTCGTTTTCACAAATAGACAAATATAGTATCAATAATTGTTTTTTGGAAGACTGCGAGGATTAGCAAATTCTAAAGTTAGATTATTTAAAATCGTGGTCGATTTTGTTGACAATTACGATACTTTCTATTAGCATACAAGGAAGTAATATTATATATATATATATATATATATATATATATATATATATATACAAAACCTTACCTTACAACCTTATCTATTTAAAATAAAATATTAAAATTTACTAAATGCTTTCAATTTAGTTGTATTATTCATTAAATTTGGGACTACTTTTTATCCATTTCCCGTTCCCGAAAAATAATAATCGCAAAATTTTTTGTTGATGTGAAAATAGGCAAGGAATTAGAAAATATGTGCAATGTGGCCATGCAACAACTTTTTCTACTTCTTGATATCTGCAAATCAATAAGAGAACAGAATGAAACTAAATATCATAGGAAGACCATTAAAGATAGATTTTTTTAATGAATTCAACGCAAAAAAAGCTAAAAAAATCACCGATAAAAGATTTTAGGGCTGCTGTCGGAAACAGAAACATTAATTACAGCAGAATCATGGAAAATAGATTATTGTAAAATCAAATTACTTCTCAAGTAAGAAAAAATGTATTTACAGAAATTAAGGAGAAAAAGCATAAAATTTACAAAAAATACTCTTTTATTAATCTATATTAGGTTTTGGACTGCATTTCTAATGCTTTGTTCTTACCTTAACGTAAAATTTAATGAATCGGCAACTTCCAACACGACAATATTCCTTTACCTTGCACAATGCGTTTGTAAGTTGGTTTCATTTCCATAATTTATTTTAGTTGCAGACACCTACAAATTAGTAAAGATGTTTGTGACTACCAGAATAAGCTAATAAGGCAAAGCAATTCTCGTGGACCCCTATCTAGTTTATAGCAATCTGCATCTGATTTTTAATCAATTATTAATCAATCTACCGTTAATCAATTATTTGTGTAAGCAATTTAAGTTAGCAAATTCTGATAATCTGGCAAAACATTTAATTACGGTGCTCTGTCGAGATTTTTGATCTCAGTATTTCTCATTAAAAAGAAATTGAATGACCCGAATTTAAAGCAAATTTTAGCATAATAGTACAAAAAAAAATATTAATTATAAATGTTGACCGTTTGTAAAATGTAAGCCATTGCTTTTTAAACAATATAAAACCTGTGAACGATAAATAAATAGGAATATTAGAATAGCATTTGAATATTTAATGGATTTTTGATTTGAATTTGAAGCAGTTAGAGCGCTTATGCCTTGTATAAACGAAAACATAATATAATAAAATATCGAAAAAGGATATTCAGAAATTTCGGGGCCCTCTAATTTTGTGAAGCGTCTGGGCAGTTGCCTATTCTATCTAATTAATAATCGGACCCTAGAACACCTTGGATTAAGGTTTCAGTATTTAAAATATAGTATTTCGTCCTTAAGAGTATTTCGATCATAAAATAAAATTTCATGAAAAGGATTTTTGTCAAGTATATAAATTGGTGAAGGTACAATTTAAGTTTTCTCTTCATAAGAGCTTTTAAATTGCTTGTAATTCAAATAAACATATCATCTTACTTCTCGGACAATACAGCCTTTCTGAATTTCTCAAACTTTACTAGCAGTAAAGACTGAATTTTTTGCAACCAATAACAAGCACTTCTGATTTTTATATAACATTTGATATGAACTTGAGTTTTTATTTCTTTTGAGATATTTGTATTGAAGAAAATAAAAGAAAAAATAAAATTAAGTAGAATGAAGTCGTATTTTTTAAAAATTTGAAGGATAGTTATTCATACTTATTACCCTTTTCATAATTTCATTATTTTTTTAATTAAAGTTAAGATAGAGAAAGATTCAAAAAGAAGCTTCAGTTAACAAATGAAAAAGTTAATAAAAATAGCGTTACTTCACATATTTTAGCCAATTTATTGAAACTGGATACATATTCTTACAATCAAAGCAATTATTTTATGACTGTCGTAGTTTCTTCGTAACAAATTATTGTAAAAATAACTATTATGGAATACGTGAACTACTACAAAAATGAAGGAAAGTAAATTAGGATTTAGTACCTGAAGCGCTACGCTACATTTTTTTTTTTAATTTGTGGTTTAAAATCGACCCCAAAGCTCGCACCTGCTGCTGCGGAGCTCATGGAGGAACCCGCATTGGGCCTCTTCTTTGAATGTTAAGCAAGGTGCTTTCTATTTCTTTTAACATGGAGTCACAGACCTAAGCATATGTGCTAAGTTTTTCTATATTTTAGAGCAGTTAAAAAATTCTTCTATAGATTATGTATTCTATATTATTATCTATTGAAATAATTAATGATATATATGTTTTTGAAAAATTTTCTAAATATCCATGTTATTAATATCTTTCTAAAGAAGGAGATACAAATGTATGCGTGTTCAATTATTTATTCTAAAGGATATATTTGAAAAGTTCTAAATTGCGTAGGTGTATGTAACAGAAATTTCGGTTAAAAAAAAGCGAGAGGAAAAGAAGGAAGGAAATTTTTTTTTAAAGTGAACTGGAGCCTTTACACCACAGCATCGTAATTTGATAATGTCTTAATCTTGATTCATCTGTCGTTATCTCATTTAAAAACTTTTAGTTTTATAAAAATAATAAAATGCACATTCAAAAAGAAATTGTATCAACTATCGTCACAATATTACTCATGTTTAAAATTCCAATAGTTTAAATAATTAAAAATATTCTGGAAAAATATAGTTACAATATTTTTAAAAAATTTGCAAAAATTAGAAAAAGATAGCAAATTTTTTTAAATTTTAAAATGGTGTAAAAATAATTTTGTTTTAATAATATGCTTTGAATTCATTCAGGGAACGCGCTAAAATTTTAATTATTTTTTTAATTAAATATCTAATAAAAACTTTGGAAAATCTTTCCTAAAAGGGTATCTTCTACCTTAAAGAATAACTTACCTTCAAAATTTGATAATTCTAGTTACAATGGAATGTTCTGTAGAAAATTTTGAATGATTTTCGCTTAGTACATGTCACATTAAGAAATTTACAGAACATTTGCATTATAGTATTACACATTTTTACAGTTGTAGGTTTCTAAATCAACAACTGTAGATTGATTGATTGTTTTTTTTTATGGCGTAAAGGCCAATACTGGCCAAGCTTTGCCAAACTCAACAACTGTAAATTAATACCTACGCATTTTTTTTTTTTTTTTGAAATGTTCGATTAAAAGTTTAAAAAATTACGGATTACTATCATAAAATAATAAACGATTCGATCCCTGCTTCATGTTATAAATTTTTATTATACAATAGTTTTATCCCCCAAATTGTTTAACATCTTCCACACAATTTTTTTTTTAAATTCTAGACATCTTAAAAGATGGAAGCAGTGCACTGTAAGAGTGTTTTTTTTTTTCATGTGGGCTTATAAGAACAACTGTTTTCCTTCTCCTCCCACCCCATCCACTATTTTCTATCTACGCTATTCGAAAAAGTTTACTTTTCTTTCTTCCTTTTTTTTTAAGCAAACGACTACAAAATTAAGGTTCACACGTTATCGCTTCAGCAAATCTGACCGCGGACAAAAACATTGAAGCAGAACTTCATTCTGACATCGCGCATTTAAAATCAGCAGACGATATTACCACAAGTTGCCAATTAATAGGCAGGAAAAAAAGTATCAAAATTTTGTTTCGTATTCGAAAGTAGCCGTACCATCAACCACCTCTTCGTGATGGTAGAAGGAGGTCAGGCGTGTAAAGGAAATAAAAATGATATAAGAAAATAAAAAAGAAAGAAAAAGATGTGCTGGAAAATTAAAGAAATAGAAGCGCACAATGTGCATGACCTCCCAGGGACGAATCGTAACCGTGACCGCTGAAATTGTTTATTTAAACCATTTGTTTGCCGATTGAATTTTCAATAAGGTATCCGAGTTTTATTTGTATTATATGATTCAAATCTATGTAATTGGTAAGTTTCTATATTGTCTCTAACTCAGGTAGAACTAATTTGTGCTATTTTCACTAATTAAACTTTTTAGAATACAATACTATTTTTTAAACCGGTATTAAATTGGTTTTATGTAAGAATACATCTACTATTCAAGATCAACAAAATTTCATGTTTTTTTTTTCTTTTTAAAAATTACGCTTTACAATGTCTGCTTTTTTTTAACGCGTAAAATTGTCAGTAGGACTTAAACCGATTGTACATATTCTATTTTACCTCCATGCATTAAAAGAAAGATAAAATATTAAAACTTTATGCTATTCTATTCCAACAATCCTATTTTAAATGTTTTAAGTTCATAATAAATGCTGTTGCCAATTTCGCTACATAAACTTCCCACTTTTTTTCTTAAGTTTATGCTCGATCGTTTTTTAATTACACTTAAGATTTAATTTAAAAATTTTGAGGTAAAATATATTTTATTTAAATGTTGCAATTTAAATTTCTGATATTATTATAGTCGTGCTCAAGATAATTTGCTTGATATTAAGATTCTTAGAAATATCATTTAAATTTCAAAATATTATTCTTGGTATTTCTTAATGCTTCCCAAATCTCTTTAAGATTTTTTTTGACTTAGCTAACTAATTTATAAGAATATATCCTTAAAAAATTTTTATTCAAGCATTTAGAATGCGATAAAATATTATAGATGTAGGGTTTTTTTAACATTCAATTTATAGCAAATATATAAATAATTTATAGCAAATATTAATTTAATTTTTATTCGGGATATCGAATATATATCTCATGCAGATGATCCGCAATCACATGATTTGCTATTTCATTTCCCAAAATGCTCATTGATCAAAAATTTCTATTAAAAATATTAAATTAAAAATCAAATCAGATATCTATTTCTGGAAATAGATATTATTTAGGGAAAAAAGAGGATTAGCTTTAACATTTTAAATTGTCTAAGGGCTCTCGTGGAACTTAATCTGGCCATGCTTTTGATCAATTAATGATTAATGATAATTTTCTGATTTATTAATGAAGGCTGTATTTTAATTTGTGAAATATGCAGAATCATCATAAATAAAACCATAATTTTAGCCAAAGAAATTTTTTCTTGTTATAGAATGTCTTAAGACATTATATGAAAAAAGAATTTCAATATATGACTGCTTACAAAATTGTTGTCATCAGAAGATACTTATGGCAAACATAATTGCATATTTATTTGACAACAGTTTGCCTTATGCTGTACTATTATGCGACTTTGTTTTTTATCATGTGAGAACATGAGGTTGTTTTGGTTTTAGGTTTTTGAAGGCTCAAAATGCGTAGACAACAAACTGGCGATTAATTGCTTTTGAAGCATCGTTTTCCCACTTTTAGGGTTATTAGAAATCAATGCAGAAAGTTACCACATTTGGCAATTTATCGTCAACTTAAGTTATAGTTTGATTTTTCAATTATTCATTCTGTCAATTTTTACAAATTGCTTTAATTAATTTAATTCATTAAGCAGTTTAAACCGGTTTGAAATAATCACGAAACTGTCATAATACGCATGCATCGATATTTAGAAAAACGTTTTTTTATTTGTTTGTTTTCTCATTTCAAAATTTGTAGAGCTTCAAAACTTTGTTTAACGTCTAGAAAAAATGAAAATGAAAACTTATTTATTTATGGAGAGATGAATAGAGACCGGATGAGAAGACTTGTTTCAAATAGGTTTAAACTATTTAAGGACTTAAATTAATAAAGACAAATAATGACTTAAAAATAATAATGTTCTCATACGATATCTTGAAATTTGAGATCTTAGATATAATATTTTTTTAAAAAATTATATTTATATTTATTTATTACAATACATGATAAATCGTTACTCACTGGAATGTTATTCGAGGATGAGTTGATCTCATTCCGCAAAAGATTTTCAAGCACTCAGTGTTGAAACTTCCCAGGTAAAAATGAAAGCGAACTGTCTAGATTTAAAATAATCCTTCATTAGTTAAGCAGGTTGTGAGGTTGTCAACGAAAGTGCAGTTATTTAGAACAATATTTTTTCTACATACTTATTAATGGATTAAGATATTGGTAACATATTTTCTTTTTTTTCTTTCTTTAAAAATCGTGAGTATAGCAATGTTTTTCTTTAACATTTATCAACAAAAATTTCTACCTAAATTGTTTAAAAAAATTTCTTGTCTGGAGTTAGGAAAGAAAACAAAAAAGCGAAGAACCGAAAGCGAATCGAAAAGTTTCAACTTGATGTCTCACTCTTTCTTTTCTCGGCCTATTTTCCTTTCTTTCATTTTCTTTTCTGTGACCGTCATTAAGTTGCCTCTATTTTTAGATAGTTATATTCGTCATTGGTGAAGATTCTGGTTAATATCTCTGATTGCAATGTAAATAATTTATGATGGCGAAAAAAAGAGAAGGAATAGAATGTTAACACATTTTGTTATATATCAGTTTTTTGAAATTAGTTCAGCAACCTTTTGTAGTAAAAGCTGTAATTATAAAATGCCAATAATTAACAATCAAAGAATGCGAGTAACTTCTCAAATATGCCTTATGCCAGATTTATACTCGGTCAGTTATAAGATGACCATTAGGCAGCGCATGCACAAAAAGAAAATGATTTTTGTTTGTCACAATTTTATAAGATAGATTCAGGCATTCCATACCTAGTTATAAAATACTGCTTTGGCGTCATTGATTTTTTTCTTTTTCGTTACGAATCGGATTGAAATGATATTTATTTACACACACACACACACAAAAAAAACCATTATAAAATATATATATACAAAAAAAAAAGGGTCAACATTCCTAAATGTTTAAAACTATGCAAAAAATTGCTATTAAAATGTGAAAAAAAAAAAAAAAACTCATCTTCGCATCAGAAAGAACAAAGAGGAAAAATGGTCGAAATCAATCCATGATAAATGATCAATTTTTTCACTCAAAAAAAAAAATTGCTAAATTCCACAAACGCATGCGCTGTAAGAAAAAATACAATGCAACGGTATTTTGTCCCGTCAGGGTAATTACTTGTTATCAACAGAACAACATTTTTCAGCTTTTCTGCACATGCGCTGCCTTCTGGTCGCCTTATAACTAACCAAGTGTACACCCTGTTTTACTCTTGTTAATCAGTTTATTTATCAATTGCTTATCAACAAAAAAATCCATCCCCTGACTGATTTCGCTCTCTAATCCTGATGCTGTGCGGTACCATACCCGATGTTTTTAAGTTCTAGTTAGCAATTTTTTAAATTGCCCAAGCCATTCGCTCAACGTTGGAAGTTAGATCTTTCCAGGATGATAACGTACATTTACCAACATACAAATTCAAAGCCCTACAATAAGAACGTTAGTTAATCACATGTGTATATATATATATATATAATGTCGCTGGAGGCCAGATTGTGCATTGCTTAGGAATTCAAACAATTTCTAGCTGAAATACAACAAATTTCCATTAATCGAAAAAGGTAAATAAATGTTTAGTCTAAAAATAGAATTGACAAATAAAACTTGTTTAAAATTTATTTGCTGTTAATTTGGATATATTAAAAGCTTTGTCTTTCCTTTGGTGCAACCATTTCATCATCAGATAAGTATAAATACTTATTGCGATGAAGTGATAATTTTCATTGAATATTTTAAACAATACTGGTAAAACAAACCTCCACTGTTATGGCCCAGATAACTCGCTCTACCAATCACAAAACGACTAAAAGGAAATGTTTATACAATATAAGAATAATAGTTTTTTAAAAGAGAAAACAAATAGTTATCCTTCTACCGTTCAACTAAAACATCTCTTTTTTAACCTGAAATGGAAGAAATTATGTTTGGTTATATCAGATATCTAGGTTGTCATGTATCGTTTGCTAGCCATTGTAATCTTTTTTCCCCAATAGGATAGGGATCAGTAATGGTGTGAATTAAGAAGCCCCCTTCTTCTCTTTTTTCTATAAGGTAATTTTATATTTCAGTTCATTTTTAACTTTACCAACTTTTTAATAGTAGATTTTAACTCAATTTCTTTTGTTTTAGAAATTTTCTGGAAATGAATATGACATTATTTTATAGTTGCACCGCAACTATATTTGTACATAATATTATTTAAACAGATATTTGTTATTTATAAATACTGCAAAAGCAGAGCGTTCAAAATAGAACGCATAGCAGCAGCCTCCTTAGCTATGATCAAGTATTTTGTTGTTCTGATATTTTATAATTCATAGAATTTTTTCTTCTTAACAAAATCATTTACTAAGCTAATCTGGTAATATTTTTCATTTCATGCCAGAAATACTAGGCAGCTGCCTAGACGGAAATCCGCCACTGGAAAAGTACTTATTATTTCATGCTTAGACCCACTTTTTACTTTATCGTATACGAAATATAAGGAGAGGAAATCGTCTAAAATTTTGAACTCCAGATTTTGGAGAATTGTCACGTTTCATACCTATCTGAGTCCGAAAAACATATTCTTAGCATGAATGTCTGTTTGTCCGTTCATCTGTATGTCTTTAAACACATAACTTACAAATGCTCAGAATTAGACAGAAGAAATTTGGTTTATGGATTTATGACCAAATTTGTATACTTCTAACAAAATTTGAGTGAAATCCAACTATAGAAATTCAGCCTATTCGAGTCTAAGTGAACTGGATAATTACGAAACGAAAAGAATTGAGTATGTAATATTTAGCTCATAAGTTTAGAATTTAAAATATTCTCTTCAAATTTTGAACCAAATTTGTCAAAGGAATGATCGTTTATAGCTCTGTACTTTCATATATGATTTCAGAATTTTTACTGTAACTACCGCGTCATCCTTGACGAGATATTTGGTGAATAATCCTTGCCAGGCTTTAATAGTATCCAAAAATCGAATTTTTTTTAAACACGTTTTTCTCAAACAACAAAAGCAACAAAAATTTGTCACAAAATCTCATACCAAATTTGATACATTAAAGCCTCTTCATTTTTGAATTATCACTTTTACATGTTTTTAAAAGTAACGACAGATAGTCAGTCAATCAGCTGGATTTGGCTCAAACTTTTTAAAAGTATCTACACTATAGAGGTTAACTTTGTGTATCGAATCTTATTTATACAGCTCTGTTTTTTTCTTCTTTTGTAGTTATTGAATTAACTCATATTCGAACAGACGAACTTCCTCAGGGTGGATTTTACACAAAATTTGATAGAAATCTGCAAATTTGGTGCAAAGATCACATACTTAATTTCAACTGTCTAGCTCAAAGTGTTTTTGAATTATCTTTGTCACAAAGATAAGTGGACGGGCATCTTCAAAAAATGCGTTTTTCGAAAGAGAGGTCTGAAAGGTGAAATCCGTCAACATGTCGAGTTCAGCTTTTCGACGATTATTATACGTTCTTAATACTACTTATACGCAAAAGGGAGAAGAAACGGATGCATGCAATTTTTCAGATATTTATAAACCTATAAATCAGAGGGAAAAAAAATAATGATAAAATCACTTTAAAAAACAGTTGCTGCATCTGATTTAATTCTATGAATCCAGAAAGTGTAAAAACACCAAGGCCACAAAACCCAGAATAAATTTTTCGAAAAATGAAATAGAATCAACCCTTTCATTTGAATGGATGGTCACGAACTACTTTTAACTCCTATATTTCAGCTATGCTATGAGTCAGGTCTTTTCGAACAGGGCGATTACGAGCACATGAGATTAACATACGACTATGTAAGTACCAAACAGAGTATGTTGACTCACCCTAAAATTTTAAATTTCCACAACTTTTAATTATTATTATAATTGGCGTTTTACAAAAATTTCTAAAAGAGCCATTTGCACCAAAAGAAATCCAAGCTCATATCAAGAATGATAGATCACCTGGGATGTTTCAGAATAAGATTAATAATTGTATTGTTGTTGTTATTTATGGCACTTGTACAAGCCCCCTGATGAATCAATGATTTCATCCGAGTTTTGTGCAGTAGTTTCTGAGGGTAA
>JAPMOQ010018370.1:0-10046 GCA_026543055.1 Argiope trifasciata
ATTTTTAAAATGATTAGTGAGAGGTGCGGACGGCTGACGTTTTTGCTTAGCGGATCCATGAAGAAAGCACACCTTATTTATGCACACGATCTTTCTTAATAAAAGAATAATACCGTAATATAATTTATTTAGCTTTGCTGATAATTATGTTTTATGAATCTAATTTTTGGTTAAAAATGAGTGTGGCTGAGAACAGCGAGGATTGCAATAGCTAAATTTTCAACTGCCGCATTGAATTTATAAATAATTAAACGAAACTAATATGTTATCACAGGATTAAATTTTATAGTCTATTGGTTTATTAAATGAAATTTAATATTTACTCTGAGCAATGCAATGAACTTACAAGTTTCATTTAAATTCTAAATGGAAGTTAGAAATGGTGTTTTATTTGGTACTATTTTAATTTTATTTCTTGCAATTTGACTGTATTCAATGGAAATATTTTAATGTACAGAGCTAAATGTGTTTATTTAATTAGCTGATAGTTTTAAAATATGGTTAAGTATATTCCATTTTTAAATAATCTAATTAAAAAAATTACTGTAATAGAACATTTGAAACATTTTTTTATATTTGCAAGCATGCTTTGATTTTGTTATTTGCTAACATTCGTATTTTTGTGGTTTAAAAATTGCAATAATAGAATCTATAGCCACTTTCTTATAGTTTGGTCTATTCTTTTTTATTTATTTGCATTGTTAAAAAAATAAGTTATAAAACCAGAGTTACTCAAAATTGTTCTTTTATTAATTTTGATAATGTGCACGATAAATACTTAAAATTTGTTTTAAAATTGAATAATTCATATTTGTAAAAATAAGTGATGTAAAGAAATAGAAAGAAAGTATGATAACCAAAAATCTTCAAATGAAACAATAAAATATTCACTATTTTCTTTATAATAAAAACTAATTTTTATTTTGTTAAAACAAGATTTATATTGAATTTAAAATTAATATATGCATTAGCTGATTAATACTACAATATTTTAAAAAGTATTTTTCTACACATGTATTTTTTATTTCAAAATTTTTTGTCATACTCTTATCTGTGCATACCAGAATATAATTTCTCTTTTGATACACAAAATTAAAATTTTGATAGAAGCCATACTAAATTTGAGAAGGTAATATAAGAGATTGTTTCAAATTATATAACTGATGTAATAACATTTTAAAGGAAAACTTATACCAAAAAGTTCTAATGTCTTGGATATGTTAACTATTTTTTCTTTGTACATATAAATTTGCTCAAAATGTTCTACTTTTTTAATAATGCACAGAAATAAAAATAAAAAAATCACTTTTTAATTTTAAAAAAGAAAAATTATAATTGAATTCAATATGATAATCTTAGTCTATTCTAAATTAATGCAATACGAGTTTCAGTTCTATTGTTAAAAAAAAAAAAAAAACATTTGTTAATTTTTACATAATTTTTACAATATATTTTATTCAACATTTACATTTTCTCATGGAATTTTTCTTTTTCTCAGTTTATAGAAGCTTAACATCTAATTTTGATTTTGCAGTAGTAATTCATGAAATAAAAGTGATTTGCTTTACAAGTATTCATTATTGCAATATGATAATGTATATTAATAAATTAAACTTTTAATACAATGTAAAACAGCTCCATCTTAAAAAGTGCTTAACTAATATTGTTATAACTGATTCAAATGATGAATATTTTTGGGTTATTGTGTTTTAAAAAAATTATAGATGATGAAAATCCTTAAAACCCATAAGACTTGCATAGTACTACTTATTATATATACCTACTTTATCTTTTAAAATTAAGGTTTTGATTGAATTATTAAAAAAAAAGACAATATCTAAGAGGATATAGAACAAAATCTTGTAGAAAATTAGAATGGAAGAATTTTTGTTTTAAAATAATTGTAATTACAGTAGAATAATGAATTTTAGAACTGTTAAGTTGAAAATGTCATTTACAATTTAAAATCAATAATAAAATGAATAAGAGTTCTTGAATCAGATGATCTGCAAACTCATTTTTTCAATAGACAATTTAATAACTTAGAAAGCATCTTTTTAAAACAACTTCCATTGTTTCTATCACAAAACTGTGAAAAAATACTAATTTCCAAAAATAATTTAGTAGTGATCCAATTCACCTTCAGTAAAAATTTTAAAGCTAGTGGTACAAATATATTGAAACTGCTTAATAGTTCATAATTAATAAATATTTGAACTTAAATTAACCAATTAGGGCAATAAAAAATAAACATCAATTAACTGAAGACATTTTATTTATTACTGCAAAAAAGATGGATAGGGAATGAAAAATATAAGGATAACAAAATATGTTTTGACCACTATTTTGCTGAAGGAGTTTGCATGAAACCAGTGTTTTAAAAAGGAGTTTTGTACATTTTCAATACAACTGAAAGAACTTCCTGTGCCATTGTATTCACAAAAGAAGAAGAAAAAGAATCTTTTAGCATATGAAAAAGCAGTTGAACTTGAATATGTATCATATAATTGGAAATTTCTAATGACATAAAGAGAAGTTAAAATGAAAAAATAAATAAACTGAGCAAAGAGAACACCCAAACATTTACATGGGGAATATATTATATAACATATTTCACAATATATATCAAAGCCAATCTATGCAATTCTTCTCGAAATTCAAATTCTACATTTGAAACAGGATTCTTATTACTGCATAAACCACAACCTAAAAATGTGAAAAAAGTTTTAAAAAATGTAAATATCTTTTTTGTTTCTAATGTCATTTTAAGTAAGAAAAGAAAAATATATTTAATTCAGTTAAAATCACTTTTTAATAAATCGTCTACCTCATTATTGTTCATTGGAATTAAAAAGAGCTGACATTTAAATTGAATACTTAAAATGTATATGTTGTTTGTTTTGATATTAAAAAAAATTAATATATATATATACATGTATATAATCTTTTTTTATCATTATACTTTTACTGTCTCTTTCTAACAGCGTACTAGATCATATAGTTTTTTTTTATATGAATACAATTAATTGAAATGTAAATACGCATTCTGGATATTTACCCATAAATTAAATGCCATCACTAATCAATTCACACTTAAACTTCTTTACAGCATTTTTTTAGAAAATTTCACTCGTGAAGAAAAATAATTCTCATAAAGAAATGTTATTCCGTTTTTAAAAGATTTTTCAGCTACTATTGCAATTATAATGTTTTTTTTTTTTGTTTTTTTTTTCCCTTTCAAAAATGATCTTTTTTTATTAATGCTATCATACTTTTTTTGTTGTAATTATTATGTTACATGAAAATAAACGTATAATGTTGAGTAACAGAAAAAACAAGTTTAAATTAATGACAAAAGAATAAATTCTTTACCTTAGTTCAATTTTGATACAGATTGGTATTAAGAATTAAACAAATTTCACTACATTAATAAAAATTATTGTAGAAATATAATCAAAAATATTTTTTTAATTCATTAATATTAAAAAGACAATAGTATGATAAAGAAGTTAATATGAATAAAATGATTTTGTTATTAAGTTTGGAAAACGGTGTTAGAATCATTTTTGTATAGTAATATATTTTGGGAATTATAAAAGGTAAACGTCAATGTTTTGTTTAGCAAAAATTGTAATTTGAAATTTTCATGTATTGCATCAAAGCACACGCTTTCAACCTTTAAAGTATGTAACATTTTCAATTTCTTGAGTCGACTGTCTGACTTATTACTCATGTTAAAGTATGAATAAATGCATGATCAACTATATAATTCTTCAGTAGGATTGAAGTTATGATTGCATATATGTATGTTGACATTATGTTATTCTTTTGATTTGAAATCCATTACAAAAGATTTTTTTAAAAAGCTATTTAGAATGCATCATCTTGCAAAATTTTTATTCTTTGGAATGCTTCATCTTGTAAAATTTTTATTGATCTACTATTCTATTTAAAGGTGAAAGGTGTTTTTTTATATCAAATAATTTTAATAAACAATATTTTGATATTTTTCCTTTTCTTGTTTAGCATTTTAACCATCAAAATAAAATCTCTTAGATTTAGTTTCGCAAAGAAAGCTTATTTTCAGAAAAGTATTTCGTAAATAGGAAAATAATAGGTGCTTTTATGAGCATCAAGATAGAAAAACAGATATGTATGACAGTTCTGTAATTGATTCCTCCACTTCCATCTACTTATGTCTGTTGCTTTTGAAAAGCAACCCCTATTTGCCTACAGCAGCAAAAGCAACAGGTGGTCTATGGCAAACACTTTTAACTTTCAGCATATATGCTAGAATTGTAGGATTGATGCAAATTAATTAACTTTTAGAAGAAAATTTGGTAAACAGAATAGCTGTGTGGAATCTATATCTTTCATTCGTATGCGAGAGTGATTGATGTATAATGATTCTCTTTTATGAGATAATCGACATTTTTCCCATACCAAACTTGATCATTTAACCCATGCCTGGAGAGTAGAAATTTCAGTGAACTGATGGTCTCATTTCATTCAAAAAAGAAAGAATTGCCTTCGTTTTATAAAGGCAACTGAATAAATTTTTATAGAATTTTTTTAATGTCAAATTTAAAAACAGATTAAACAGACAGTTGTTTATGTACACAATTAATAAACAAATTCTTTAGCATTCACATTATTCTGTGAATATATATTTTAAACAGATGTTTTTGAAGCATGTTTCTTAAAAGTAAAATTAATTAAACTGAATCTATTTTCCTCATATAGCATATTACAAATGATTGATAAAGAATATTATGATAATTTCTTAGATGTGAATTAATTTTTTTTTCTTGTATATATGACTTATATCTTTCAGAATCATTTATGCTATATAGAGATTTAAAACTCTCATTAAATATTTCAATACTTTATTTCTTATCTACTATTCTTTTATCGATTTATCTTAATCAGGTTTTGAATTCACTGAGTTGAATGTATATTTTGAGTATATTTTGATTGAAAAAATGAAACTTTTTTATACAGCTAACAACTATGTTGAATAAGTTTTATTTCAACAAATAGTACCGACTAAACACATGCACACACACATAGATAGATTGGTATAGATGTAGAGAAATGTATAGAGATTAATTTAAATAATAAATGTAAAGTTTGATAAATTGTTTAAAAGTTCACATTCTTAAACTCTAAATCATGTTTGTTAAATGCTCAAGCTTTGAAGTTGATAGTTTGTCCTGTAACTCATGTCGAGGTATAAAAAAACACATTAATAATTACATTATTCTTCAGTAAGACTGAAATTATGAACGAGTATAAGCATCTTACTCTAACATTATTCTTTTACAATTAAGTTAAATATAGTTAAAATTAAACAATTAAATTTCATATTGATGTTCATAATTTTCAAAACAGGCAATATTCTACATAATGTAAATTTGGTATAAAGGTGAAAATTTATGAATTTGGTATATATTTTCAATTTTTTTTTTTTTTTTTTTTGAAATTCATAAAAAATTGATAGATTACATAAACCAATCTTTCTTAACAATTAAAGTTATAAAATTAATGCTACACAATTTTTTAAATCCATTTTATTCTTGCAGACATGTTATGATCATTGCTGTTAGGAAATGCATGTAATAAAACATTTGCAATTTCATATTTTAAAATTTTCATCGCATAAAAATGTTTTGCTAATATTTTTATCAAAATATTTTTTTTTAATATAGCCAGCTGAAAAAATACATTACAGAATCAAAGCTTGCTGAAATTGCTCTTTGAGTAATATATTGAGAATATAGTATTCATTATGCTCTATCGTATTTTAAAATTTTAACTGAATCACTCATTTGTGTTAAAATGTTTTTATGCAAATAATAAATGTTTTCATCATATGTGTTTAACTTTGTTTTAATGAAATTTTAACGCTTAATAAAATAAAATGTATTCTCTTCTAAGTATGTATAATGATTCTTTTAAGAATGTATAATGATTAAAAATAAATTATCTGACTAAGTTATATCATCAATATCATATTTTTATAATTATGAGTATAATATATGTTATAACATTTGAAAAATGTATAATTGAATTACATTGTAAATGAAGTTTGCAATTTGTAAACAAAAGACGTTTATTATTTTTTGGTACTTTAATGAGGTTCTATTAACTATGTTCATAATTTTTTTCAAAAAACTGAAAGATTTATAATTATGTACAAAAGTAAAAGTTTAAAAATAATGTAAAATGTAATTTTTAAATTTTTTAAAAGATTGTTTTCTATTTCATATACCAATCACATGCTATTATAAATTAATAGAATGGAATTTTCTATTAATATTCTAAGCAAATTAATTATTTATTTTTGTATAAAAGTCATATTTTACTGAAAGAAAAGTCTTCTCAAGAAATTTTCTTTGTCTCAGTATATAGTTTATACCTTATTTTTATCAGTTATTTGTGTTCCAAGCATGATAATTATAACAAATTGTATAAAATAATAAATAAATAAATTGTAAAGGACTATTTGGTGCTGAAATTTTATCTTAAATTGAAACATAAAATTCATATATGTGGTATACTGTATTTTAAAATTAATGTTTTGACCAAATTATAAAAGTTAAAAAACTAGATAATTTCAATCAGGATGTAGAATAAAAGAACTCTTAGAACTTAAATAGGACAGAAGGATAGTTAACTTTTATCAATTTAATATAAATTAGTTGTGATCAGAATAAACAAAAAATTTTAACATTGTTATGTTAGAAAAAATTATATTTATTTTAGAGCCAATTATGACACTTATATTCCTTGTGTTAAATGATTTACAAATTCCTCCATTCAATAAACAGTTAAATAATTTAAAGAATATCTTTCCAAAACAGCTACTTACAAAAAACTGAAGAAAAGCTAATTATCTAAGAATTTAAGAGCAATAGTTAAATAATGACTCAATTTGCCTTATAGGAGAAACTTTAAATTTAATCATACAAGAAATCATTTGACATACTTGATGGTTTAACTTTCATTTACAAAGACAGCAGTAAATGAAGTTAAATGGTATTTAACTGAAAACAGGTCTAATCCATTAAAGGGAAAAGATGGACTTAGGGGAAAAAAAACATGGTTGGAAGATATCGAAATTATTTTTCAGTCAATTATTATAATAATGTTTTTTTTTTTGAATCAGTATTACAGCTGAGAAAGCTAAGCACATTTCAACTACAACTGAAGGAGCTTTCAGTGTTTTTATTTGGATTCATGGTAAATACTTTTTACATTGATTTAATTATAACATTACAGTGAGGCCATGCATTCTTTACCATAACATACCTCTCTTCTTATATATATAACAATAACATATTAAGATCAAATCAAATGTTTATAAAAATATAATTAAATGAAAAACAAATACCCATGCATGACATTTACTCTAAAATTTAGATACTCAAATACTTCATATCACAAACCAATTCATAATAAAACTTCAACATAACATGAAAAATAAACTTTATTTCTGAAGAAAGAAAGTTCTTTACAAAGAGAAGAAAATTCCAACATTTCCAATTATTATTTTTGAATAGATTAATAAATAGTAAAGTGACATTTAAACAAAATCTTCTCTATGAATCTCGGGTAAGACAATGCTGCTTTATTTAATCTCTTGTATTAAACAAATACTTAAAACAATTTCCAAGATTACATTGACAGTAGTATTACAAAAAGGTAAGAAGTTATTATCTTCATTTATAATTTCCCTTAGTAATATTGCAAACATTCCATATTTATTTCCCACATTTGAAATAAAATAAATAAATCATGAATAATTTTTTTTGTCGTGTCCATGTGAGTTGAAACTAAATATGTCCATGAATTTTGAAAATTTCTTCTGCGACTTGCTTGATGTTGTCTCCATACGGATCTAACATAGTTGGCAGTACACCAATCTTTCTCAGGCTGGCGCTCACTCGTAGACGTGAATAGACAATAGCTGTGTATCAGGACAATGATCACAGCTTCTATAGATCTTCATGCCCTCTCCATCGATCTTCATACCCCTGTGGTGTCCGGTTCTCAGTCTAGTTATGGTTTTAATAGTAGATCTGTTTGCAGTTATTTCAGAGAGATGTTTGGATTTTTCCCAAATGGATTTTTCTCTAAGTTTATATCTGGCCACTGCATTCGCATCCTGAAGAGAAACACCAGAGCAGCTAGTGTTGAGGACTCTGCCCTCCTTGGTCAATCTATCCGCAGTTTCATTATCTTCTATAATCATGAATAATAGAAATGAAAGTAATTAAGTAGATTTGAATCTTCATTCAAAATATTATAGGAAGCCATGCTTGCAATTTTAGTTGTTTGGTTTTATATTTTTTTAAATTTAAAATAATAATATGCACATAAAACTGTATTTAATATCACTGCAATATACTCAAATAGAAGTATAGTTTACAAAACCAATAAAAAATATTTTTGAAAAATGTGCTTAAAAATATTAAGATCAAATGAGAAAAATATTGAAAGGAATTTTAAAAGTTAACAGAAAAACTAATTTCTTATGTTTTAAAATGGTGTGAATTTGTTTTTGGTTAGTGATATGATTCGAAATTATTAAAAAAAATGCTTGAATTTTATTAATTTTTTAAAATTTAATTAAATTTTTGAGGCAGCAATTCTTAATATTACTATCCAAGAAATTGCCAACTATCAGCCAAATTTGGAATTTCTCAAGTCAAACAATCTACCTCAAAAGACGCATTAAAATTTTTTTTAATAGGAAAACATTTCTGAATGTTATTGCAGAAAAACATCAAACTTTTCCCGTTGTTTTTAAATAATAAAAATTAGAAATTGCTCTACCAAACTTTGCACTCTCTCAACCTCAAAAGCATATTAATTTTCATCAGCAGACGCATACATATTTGATACACAAATTTTGTATCAAAATATTTCCTATTATTTCCAACAGTTGGAGACGTATTCTTTCAAATGAAAAATAATTATACAATAATAAAATAAATAAAAACATGAATGTTTTAAGAAGTTATTTAATAAATAATAATTTTAAATAAATGACTTAAAAAATTTCTCGATAAATAAATACATTTTTATAATAATAAGTTTCTTTCAATAAATTCAATTTCAAATAAAAAAAAATTATCAGATTAATTTCTGGCGAGTGTAAAAGCAATGAATAAAATTTCAGAAAGAGTAAAATAAACAAAACAGTTTCATGATTCGAAGTTATAGCAGAATAAAATGAACAAAATCGCTACATAAATGCTAAACAACAACAACAAAAAAGATTGGAATATTTCGCCAGAAACATGCTTATTTGCCAAATCTGATAACCCCTCTTACAGATTGAGATAGTTTCTGTTAGCGCCTATAGATTACTGCAGACTGCTAGCGCCGTCTAGAGGCACTAAAAGGAACTTGGCTAAATCCTCAATACACACTGCGGCTAACGCTACCCGAAAACAACAGCACTTCAATTCTTTTCACTTCAATTCTATTTTTGATAGATGCGCAATCATGGTCCAATGGTTATAAAAATGTGGCTCTTCCACGACGAAACATTCAAACTGAACGCCAGAAGTGAACTGAAATGAAAATAGTTTATTTATAAACAGAAAGTTCTTTTACTGGTCGTCTGCTACAGTTCATTTCGCTCGGATTTAAGCTCAGAGTTTTTAGATAAATGTGTCATCTCCTTATTCGTACTGATAATCCTACTATGACTTAAGATAAAAAAATATATTTTTAAAAAATATCCTACCGTTATACATTCTGCGATTGTGGAATTCATTTTCTGTTTTTAAGAAATTTTCACTGCACATTGTTGTAAGTGCAAACCCATAATAAATGGCCATTAAAATAATTAATTACTGTGATAAAGATGTTTTAAATTTTTCTTTGCCTTTGATTGTAGGAGAAATCCTAACAGCCATAGATAGTAAAATTATTGTCCAAAATGAAACATCCAATTCCGAGGCGATCATTTGGCCTGTTATTAATGGAAGGTTTAAAATACTTGTTAAATTAAAAATTGGAGAAAATAGAATAAA
>JAPMOQ010018385.1:0-12431 GCA_026543055.1 Argiope trifasciata
CTTTTACAAATTATATTGAAAAAATTAATACAATTATATATTTTGATAAAATTACAGGATATATTTAACTTATCTAGTTGCTTTTGTTTTTAGGTATCATGTTCACTCATAACCGATTCTGCAAATTTTTAGTTTATATTTAAAATTTTGGTCATTAGATATGTCATCAATGATCACCTGCTCTCCGTACTTTTTAAAAGAAAATTTTAGACATTATAAACTTACCGAAATTTATGTGCAATAAAATGCTCTTGCATAATATCTTAAAAGAATTGTTTCTTCATTTTAGCTGCATTTGAATGTTTTTGAAAATACCAATTTCATTGAATGTGAATTGAAAGTGGTGGAAATAAACCGAGAGAAAAAATTGCGATAAAATGTCGATTGTTTTAAGTTTTACTAAGACTTTAAAATCACTAGAAAAGTATACAACAAAAATAAATTCTGGATAAATATATTTGATATGCATTTACATTGGTACAATTCATAAGGTTTTGAGTTGTATATTTCATTACTTGGAATCATTTAATAACGAAAATGTAATTATTTTTCAATAGAGAATTATGATTATAAACAATATTGAATTCTGATAAAACAGCTACGAGATGTTTTAGTGCCTGGATAATTATCTAAATAGCCAATTATTAGACTCTAATACATTTTTTTTAGCTGTTCAACCAATTTTCTGACAAATTTTTACTAAAAATACCTAGCAAAAGTTAAGCAAACAATTCTCCATGCAACGATTCGCAAAATGATTTTATCAACTGTCGGGGTTTGACTAAACAGAACAGTCTTCTCGTTCACTATTCTTAGAATCCCTAGTAGTGCACAATAGAAGTTTAGTTTGAAGTAGTGCACAATAAACGAAAGCGATAACATTTGACTTGAATGAGCCTTAACTGTCCTACCCTTAGGTTCTCTTGACCCCTTGTAAATTTGGGGGAACGCAAAAATTCGCCCAACTCTTTTGCAGTGCTTCTCGTTTGGAAAACCGATGCGTTTTTATGACACAAGTCTCGCATCCCTAACTTTTCAGAAGTTTCACATGTAGAATGAAACCATCCAGATCGAAGATGGTAATCTGATTGAAAGAAATCTCCATGAATCTCAAGGCATCTACATAATTTTCAATAAAAAAAGTCTCTCTTCTGCAGAATTTTTTAAATAATAAATCGGACAATAATTTAATTTAACTTAACAACAACAAAAAAAGAGTATCATTTAAGATATTCATGCTCTTCAAATATCCGGTTTAGTCAGTGTCAATAAATGATTAATAAAAAAATAGAAAAAAATAGATTAAAACAAAATATAATAAATAGAAAAAAAGTTGTTGTTTTTTTCATTTTTTTACCACAAAAAGCTAAAAATCTTTTTTTTTTATATCTGAAGCACAAAATAAATTAAATCATTCCTGAGAACTGTCATAAAAAGCACAAAATATCGAATTATTTATTAATTTTTTTTTACTGGCAAATGTCTCATTGATCGGCTGAACGGTTTTCAACCAGCTCAATCCTTCTGAATTCTGATACAATTAGTTGACGAAACTGCATATCAATGACTGATAACCGATTGCTGTCAAAAGAAAGTAATTGGTCTTGAAATCCTACAGAGAATATCTGCTGGAAACCTGAAATTGTCTCAGATCAATAATTTATGTAAAGACGCTGTTAATGCAATAAAATTTACGTGTTCTGTCATTTTAGGTTTCACTTATAAGTTTAAACAGAGTTGTGAATTTTCAAGCATATTGATTATTTCTATTACTTCATACTGTTTATTTAAAAAATTAAAATGAATTTTTTAAAAAAGTGAAATTTTATTTATACAACAATGCACAAGAAAAAAAGCAGTGGAATTTTGCATATTAATTAATAAAAAATTTGGGAGATTAAAAACAAAACAATGACTTTGAAATTCTTTTATAAGTTAGATTCATAAGACATTTGGAATTATTTTTTGTTTATGGAATACTTTGAAGTGTTAGAAATGATGCCGTCTGAAATGATATAGAAAAAACTTTTTTTAAATAATTTTTCATTTAGAATTATGGAATTCAAAAGTCAATTTTTCTATAAGAATTAAGATTTAAAATGTGAAAGCAGTAGGAAAGTATTATTTAAAGTAAAATTCCGTCCTGCAGCTTTCCCCTCCCTTTTTTTTAAGTGTGTTAAATATGAAACAAAGCAACATTTTAAAATGCTTGCTGATTAAAATCGGCAAGCGTGGCTAAAAATTTTGCAGAAGATGATTTGAACTTGAGAGATCTGTCCTTTATTCGCCCTTCCCCTGAGTCGCTAGGCCCTTTACCACCTTTTATGACTTGACTTCCAGGAAAAAACAGTGTCTGAAAAAGAGGATCAGTATTTTTAGTTTAAATAGGCAATTACTAAACACACGTGGAGACTTCAATATGTTTTTCTCACACCATTTTTTCTGATATTTGTAGTTTAGTAACTTATTATGCAACTAGAAAAATGAAATTCTTTAATTTGACCTGTTCGGGGCCTTTTCTCATCCTAGAGACACTAGGGCATTTGGCTTGCTTATCTTATCGGAAATCTGCTACGGTTTTAATAATAGAACTGCAATTCAATTTTAATCGCATTTCAGAGCAATGCATAAACATATTACGTTACCCATTCTTAAAAATTATCCTTAGAATAGTCCATTATTCGAATGATTCTTAATTATATAGAAGAAATAAATGGTTTCTCTTGAAACGATCTGTGAACTCACATCCATGAAAGCATGTATTTTGTATGAGAAGAGTTTGCATGATAGCATTTTGTTCAAAATATATTAAGCAAGGAAGGTCACAAGATCTCTTTGTCGTATAACAAGTGGAAAATAATCAATTTTAAAAAAAAGAATTATTCTTTTTATTAATATAAAATTGAGGATTCTCTGATTAATGTACCATGAAATTTCTTGAAAAACACCAGACAATACTTCGTTATTAAAAACCGCAGGAATGAGAGAGAATTATCAAAAATTGTAACTACAAATGTAAGTAAAATGAATCTCAGGTTTCTGCAGTATGGATATTTTTAATTTGAAATACTAAAAAAAGGTATGTACCAAAAGGCATCGAAGGAATCAGTATATCCCCCCCTTTTTTGAAAAATACTAAGGTAAAATCTACGAAAGGCAAATATGTTGCAAGAGGAATAAATAAATAAATAAAAAGAATCGCTATTTCCTTCAAAGTAAAACTGCAAGAGAACAATTCCTGTATTGACTCTCGTGACCTTAGCCGACACCTTTGAAAGATAAGAATGGGTATCATTTGATCCTCTGATCCTTCTAGGAAAGGAAAGGAAATACCAGGAACATAAAACATTCTTCTCTTGTGTCCTCAGAGAATGCCCCATCTCCTTCACTGAAGCCGCAAAATCCTAACATTTCATTAATTACAAAATGTTAATTATCAAAATAAAAGCGTCTTCAAATTGCCAATTTTAAATGTTAAAATAAGTGCAAGGGATTGTGGCATTTGCGCTCCAATTATTATTTCCTCCCCCTAGTTTGCAGGTTTACTGGAATTTTATTACCTCTGGCTGGAAAATTTGGCGTCGAGCGCATATTCCACTCGTGTTTTTTCTTCGGTGCCGTACCCCTTCGTTAATGACCTTTTAGACAGTGATAGATTACTTTATGATAAGATTACCAGGTGGACCCTCCCCTCTCTGTAAAAGGGTATTGGGACAAATGCGTACTACCACTTCCGTACAGGTCATAAAAGACCACTCTAAGCCCATTGAAAAAAGGGGGTAGGGAGTAATTAGTCTAGGTTTGCAAAAAACATGTTATCTGTTGGCAAGAGTATTTGGCGGGAAAGGGTATTGGCGTTTTAACTAAGTTTTGATGCGTAAACATAAGAAAAAAAGTTTTGTCTCTATGTGTACGAGATATGCTGGCTCTATACACATCATACCGTTTAGCTATGAAATTTGGCAAATATTTACTTTGAAGGATAGAAAAGTGATTTTTTAAAAATTTAATTAAAAATAAAAGAAATATTGACTTTATTTTCGTTATAACTTTCTAAAAATTTACAGTAAAAAAAACAGTTTTTACAGCATTTTAAAATTTAAAAAATGCGTATAAAAACCGTACGCATTAATATTTTCTCATGTCTTATACCTTATTGTTCAGAATATATATATATATATATATATATATATATATATATAAGACGGACAGACAGATAGATAACTGGACGACAAAGGTGGTAAATTTAAAGTATACGACGAAATACATCAAGAACGCTTGCATTACTACGCTTGAATTCTCTGAATTATTCATTCACAGTCTAAGTATGCTAAATATAGTTCTCAAATAAAAATCAATAAATTTTAAAAGAAAATGTAAAACAGATATTCCATTCTAAAAAATTACACCTAAACTCAATTATTACCATCACAAACGATTCTATTTGTTTTAAGAGAAGCTGATCATTTAAATGTACATTTCAAACGATTAATAGTACATAAGTCAATAAAGAATTTAACAATTGATAACTTTCCTACTATTTGAAATTAAATCTGTTCAAAGCTTTTGAACTTCTGGGAATCAAATACATAATACATAGTAAAAAATTTGGAGGGAAAAGGTTGTTTCGAGATTTGCATTATCACAGGACCCCTGGAAGGTTTAAAATGGCCATGAATTCTTCTGAAATTAGAAATAATTACACTGCTTAAAATATGGTTAAAAAACGCATAGATAATCAGTAAAAATTTCAATAATGGTGTAGGTTTATATAGTTCAAGGGTAAATTTCCAGAGCTTCATTTAATACTATTGTTAATGGCTTATTTTACATACAGGAACGATCTATAAAAAAAATTAAAGTTTCTGAAGAACATATACTGCATATATTAATGTAAATTTATTACTACGTACATTAATGTACATATTTTTTTAAATTCTGTTTTATATTTTATCAATAGATTTGTAATTAGGGTTTAGTAAATAGTGTCACTAGAAGAAAATTAAATTTGAATTCAGCTAATACCACCTACAAATTTTCCCAGATAAAAAGGATCAGTTGGCAAAATATTAATATACTTCTGATTTAGTAAGCTATTTATTTTATGCACCGTGTAATAACAATATTTCATAAATAAAATTCAAAGTCGTATAATGAACAAATAATTTATCTTTATCTGAGCAGATTTTTCATTTAAATGTAACAGCATTGAAATTAAATCTACAATGATAAGCAGAAAAGTTTAAATTTGTAAACGAAATATATAGCACGGAAAATTAACATTCGTAGTTGGAATCTTTACTTACTGCTTACGTCATTTCAAGATTTTTTTTTATAACTATTCCCATCTTACAAATAATTTCAATGCTTTTAACACCATTTAATTGTACTCCATACTTAAGAAACAATAATTTTTTTAAAGTTCCTATTTTTAAGTAACATACATTTCAGTGTTCAAACTTACTAAATTAAACAAACGAATCAAGAAGAAATAAAATAAAAACTAATGAAACCAAAATTCTTTTGTTTAATGCAAATCGTTATATTCATGTAAAATAATTCATTTACCAAAATCTAGATTATTGTTCCAAAGTCGATGTAGTATTTATATGAAAAAAATATCATTGGTCATTAATTTTTATCATATTTTTTGAATAAACTCCTTGAAAAGCAATTCATGCTTCATAAAAAACCAAGAGGAAAATATCGCATGAAATGGTATTAAACAACATTAAGTATTCGAAATTTTGTTAAGTATGTTAACTCTCGCCAAATCTGACACTTTCAGATAACGTTTAAAATGTTGCAGCCTCTTCAAAAACTCATCCTTTACAGTAGCACAATCCCATTGTAAACGGGACCATTGATTGACAGTTTTATGACTCGTACGAAAGAGTCATACAACCCTGTAAAAGCACTTAGCCCTCATAAAAGAACTCCTTATTGTTAAATGGGTGAAGTAGGAAGTATCTCATTTGGTTTTCGGAAACTTATGAGAAAAACAATCTTCGCACATAATTTTACTTATCAAAATATTTCTGAGCAACTTTTTCCGTAAAATGTTGCTATTAAACAATTTTAAAATAGGTGAAATGTCTTCAAAAAATAAAAAAAGGAATTTATTTCATTTATTTATTTATCTACTTTGCCTAAAAAATCATAACATGAATACGTTGGTAGATTTTCTGTTAAGAAATCAAGACTGTTTGTTAAAATTTGATTTTTGACGTAAGAATTTTACAATTTTCCTTTTTTTTTTTAAAAAAAAAATACAGCATAGTCTTGCGAGGAATTTCCTGTTTTAATTTGATTATTTGTGTTTAAACTAATTTCATTTAATTTTTCGTGTTTAATTTATTTCGCTGTACTATAAATTACAGTTTCCGAATTAAAAATTGTAATATATTTATATTACAGCCATACTGTTAAATTCGTTTTTTGTAAATCGCGAGAAACAAAATCACCAAAAAAGTAACTACATATAAACAGCTGGTCCCAGATTTATAAAATTTGGTACATAAATAATTACTTCTTCACCAATAGATATTCAATAGTTAGAATCTTTTTCAAAATTGTTAATTTTTTAATTATTAAATCTTAATTTAAACTTAATCAATCGAAAAAGCCTATTGGCAGATGTTGTGTCACATTAAAATTTAAAAGATTAACTTTCCAAAGACAAAATTTCCGTTTTCGTGACAATTTCTCTTTAATTTCCTAAAAAATTCAAAATTAAATTTATAAATAATTTCTAAACAGACAGAAATATATTAAGATAGAATTTTTTTTTTTAAACTATAATTTTCAAAAATAACGATTTATTATTTTTACAAAAGTTTTTTGGTTTATTTCATACAAATATTTAGTTAACTAAGGCTATAAAACCTTCAAAAATAAAATAAATAACGAAACTACTGTGAGTGAAATGCAATTAATATCGCTTCATGTCCCACTAAAAATTGATTTAATCAGTTTTGAAATTTTCAAAAAAATCAGAGAAAAATTTCTTTTTATATTATCAATGTAAAGCTATACTTTATACTCAAAATTGAAAAAAATTCATTTAATATCTATCATGATTGTATTATTGTCAAAAAGAATAAAATAACTTTGGAAATTAATCGATAAAAACTACAGAGACATAATTTTAGAATAGCAAACTTCCATAATAATTGAAATTAGTCAAATATATGTAATATAACCGAAATGAATTTGAAATAATGGGTGAAAACTAGGCGCTAAAAATTCTAGATATATCAAATTTTTAGAATAATAATTAGTAATAATTGTTGTAGATATAAAAGTGCCAAAAATTGTTAATATCAATAGTGCTCATGTTAAATATCATTGTAATAGAAGTAAAATTGTAATATATATATAATAGCAAATAATAAATAGATTTCAAGAGTTCCTTTGTCTTTTTCTTTCAATACATTAGTTAATTAAAAAACCTACTTTTGTTTATTTCAACTCACCTTTTTGTAAAATATTATTTTAAAAAATATTTCAAATCATGTTGATTCTATTTACATAATCAATACTGCTTTTATCTAGAGAAATGTCTTGCGATGTCGGATAGATAAAAATATTTTACAAATAAAGAAAATAGATGTCTAAAGAGAACATTTTTACTTACGAAATCTTGTATCTTAGAATAGGAGATCTAATACATAGGGAATTGAATTTTTAGATACGAAAAGACGTAAGTTTTAACTTTAAACTCAGGTTTTAATGATACAACTATAAACAACAAAAAAAATCTAATTTAATGAGTCAGTAAATGGATTGATTATTTCTTTCCACACAATTATTTTTTTTTAGATTTTGTTATCTTTTGTAATGGTATATATATATGAGTTAAGAAATAACTTAGTTTGAATTTGCTTAATTTGATAGGAGTATTTTCAAAATAGCAGAATTAAGGAAGATTTGTCATATTTGAGTCCCCTAAACAGTTTTTAATGAAAATTGATTGTAAAATAATTTTGATAAAGGAAAAACATTAATTTTTTGCAATTTATTTGCCTTTAAAAATGGAATTAACTTTCTGAGAGATACTACTACTATTTATTATACTACTCTTTAATCTATACTTATAATGAAGCTCAATGTATGTGTGTGTGTGTTGCCGCTCTACAGGCCAGACCGTTGGACCTACGGGAATGTGGAAATCGGGAATGTGCACCTCGGAGCCCTTTTTTCGAATTTTTAATTAGAATTTGAATTAATTAAAATTTAAGCGAAATTTCGACGTTTTTCCTCTATAACTTCCGAAAATATTATTGCACAAACATGATTTTTATATCAATTTAAAGATAAACAAATTAGCTTTCTAACGGTATCAGTTATATTAATTTATAACGTAAGTTTCTATTTTTAACGAATTTTTAAAGAAATACTTTAACCATGTTTTTCGTACGTGACTGGATAAAATAAAAGAATGCCGGAAGTTCGAATAAAAAAAAACTATAATCGCAAAATAAATCCAAAGAAATGCAACTTTTAGCCCGTGATTGGATAGAATAAAATAAATATAAAATGTGATATTTTCTTCATAAAATTCAAGGCAAAGGATTCTATGATCGTTTGCAATATTTAAATCATTAATTGAATAAATTGCCTTTATTTATACAGGATATGCATTCAAATTCCTTTCCAATAGCCAATTTGTAAAATATTATTAACAGGCATATATATTGCTTAATGCTATTAATTTGATCTAAATGAAGTAAATAATTACATTTTATGTAGTTTTAGTCAAACAATGCATTTATGAATAATGAGTTTTAGATTTCTTCATACTTTGCTCTGTGAGCCATATTTTACAAAATATTTTTATTAATATTTTAAATAAAAGTTGCTACATCAATCAGTCTTCTAAATCAATCATTAAGACTGACTGATTTATAAAATTAAAGAATATTATTAGGAAAACGCATTCTTTTAGAACTTTCAGTCCATCATCTTAAAGAAAATATTAATTTCAGGCCAATCAATGCCCGGAGTTACTTCAAGGCTAATGAACATGTGATTTAATTGAAAATTTTAGAACCCATTACTCATAACGAACCAGCTGGTCACCAAAGGCGGCTAGTATAGAATAAAACATAGCCAATTAAAATTGCTTCATCGATTCAGATAAAGAAAAGGATTCCACAAATTACACCACTATGTTTTTAAAGCTCAATAAGGGAAATTATGTTTTTATTTTCAAGCTCATATCAGTATAGAGAATCTGAACTCAAGTTTGATATTTTATAAACTGTAGCATTTCCTTTTTTATTCGTTTGTTCCTGAAAATATAAAAGAACACAGCCCTGATTTTTCTATTTGGAGAAGAAAAGACAAAAAAAAAAAAGTAATAATTAATATTTTTTTATTAATTACTACTTTTTTTTTTAGTCTTTTCTAATTTCAAATAATGACAATGTTTATAACTGTTCTTGAGAACTACAATAGACCTCTTCACATTCAGGAAATGATTTTAATTCCAATTTAAGCTCTTTTTAGAGGAACTTTAACCCCCTACACCTCCCCTCCAAGAAAACAACTTAGTTTTATCTATAAATAAAATTATATTTTAATAAATACTAAGCTATGGTCAGTAAAATGTTCTCTCGAAGGATATGTTTTGTTGTTCAATTTCAAGCGACTTAAATTACATTCTTACTTTGCTAAAACATATAATATTTGTTACTTTTCATTATATTTTTTAAAAATTGAATAGTATTCTATTAATTAAATGTTTAAAAATTTGTCTCAAATTAACGCTTCCAATACCTATACAGAATTACTTAATAATACTTCGGCATATCTGATTGAGTTCATGGGACACGAGGACCGGTTTTTTTAAATGAATCAGCGAAGATTTATCAAACATTCACAGACAAAGTTAATTCATTACTTATTTCAGTTATAATCCCAATAAAATTAACTGAATCTATCGTTCCTATACAATCAATTTTTGTAGAAAATTAGACTAACTCAAGAACTTCTAAAAACGACAGCTCTAACATGCGGACAAAAAACTGCCAATGGCGATGAATTGTCTTCATTTTTCCAAACTTTAAATTTTTTTCTAATCAATGTTTCTATCTAGATCAAAGCAACATTTGTCTCACCAAACAACAATTATCAGAAAGAAAAAAAAAATTGCATTAGAAATGGCCTATTCGTTTGATTTTAGACGTCGACTTATATTCTGTATGAATGCCACTTATTAAAGTTGAAGTATTCTCAACTTTGTCTATTTTAAAATGTTGAGCACTGGACCATCCGTCCTTAATCTAACAAAAAGGTAACCTGAAAAATATAGGCAAATGTAAATTTTTTTCATCACATATATGACACTTCATTCTCACTATTTCTCTTCGTTTGTTCCTACAATTTTTAATAGCTATACCAAAAAGCCCATTAAAATGTTTGGAACTGAATATGACGTATTTTTCTAAAACTTGAAAAAAGCATTACGATTGCTTACAAAATAAATCGTCATCATAACCAAAAGTTTCTTTTCTTTATAATGACCTTGTGTAACTGTCGAACAATGAAAGTAAACAATGGTATGCGCGATTCTTAATTTTTTTGAAGTCATAATGATTGGATAATGTACAAGTTGCATTCCGAAATTAACACATTTGTGACCATTATTTCGAAATTTAAAACTAAGCATATCTCTCAAAATTTTCTGGATAGAAACGTGAAATTTTGTACGTATAGATAAAAATAAGAGAAAAATTGTACTAATTAATACTTGAAATTATGATGGATATATAAAAATTAATTTTCGTACAATTTTATTTAATGAAATTTTGTAATTCGAAGTGTTTAGATGCAATATTTAAAAAAAAAATTTCTTAGGGCAACCTTTTGATGCTTTATTAGAAGAAGAAAAGGTGGCTTTAGAAACCATGCTAACATATCTGCAAAATTATTTTTATCTTAATGCCTAATATTTAGATATTTACTGTTGTAATTTCTCAATCTATATAAATCTATAGTTTTGGCAAAAAAATTTAGGGGCGAAAAAAGAACGAATAAAATGTAAAGTAATATATTTTATTTTTAGCTTTCTTTCATAAATAGATTTAAGACAAATTGAAAATTAGTAATAAATCATCGACAGCACTTTTAAGAAAATAGGCAGAAATTTGTTACTACATTGCCTGCGAATAAAACTTTAGATCATGATACTGAATCTGAGAATTAAACGTTTTAATGAAGAACTATAGATGCATTTACATGTCGATTGATGGTACATTGGATTGTGTATAATTGTCTGACGGTAAATTAGCTAGAAAATGAGGTAACATATTTCAAATTTGAAGGAATATCAGTAATTATCAACATTTTCTTATAGAAATGTTTTTTCTTTCTGAAAATTAACCAGCATTTATTTTCTGAATTATTAATATGATTCCTATCTTATTTCAGACAAAGCGCTTAATATTTTGCAAAAAACAGCTTATTTGAAAAATTTTAACATAAAAAATACATTAGCTCATTTGAAGTAAAAGCTTAGGGAGTATGTATACATGCAAGAATACATAAATACAAATTGAAAGAACTAAGCATTACTGATATCCACTTAAATTTCACTTTAAAGCAGTTTCTAAGTACTTTTTTTTTTCATTTTGTTAAAAAAAGTTAAACAGTAAGAGATATAGAGATTAAAATCCCCATAAAAATAAAAATTAAACTTCAATTTATTAGATGAATTTGTATAACGCACATCAAAATTATTAATGCCTTCTGTGCGAGAAAATTATAATCGTGTTCCTTTATCATGAATTTTTAAAATGAAATATCTCACATTTCCTTTATTACTTTAAACTCTCGTCTAAAACGCAATTAAGGGTAGACAGCAGTTTTCCCACGGAAGCTTCGTCTCGTTTTCAAGGACATGGAGTATCATTATTACTCTGAACTGTGATTACCATTTGGCGTTCGTTGTAAAATCGCCAAATCTTTCATGCAAAGATAAGGATTATAATGTGACAATCCTGAGCGTGAATGTTATCTTTTAATGACATGGGGGGTTAACTAGTGGAGCGCAAATGCCACTCAACCGCGCAAATGCCACTCAACCCTGCTTTCGAGTGGCTGGGAATTAATAAGTGTTCCTACCGGGAGGGAAATCTGCGGAAGAGGAAAGCAATATCTTGTTCAATATGTGACGCTTCAAAGAAATAAACAATGCAGCAAATGTTAAACAATGTAGGAAATGGAGAAATTCAATTGTAAAAGAAATTTCATTTCAGAACAATGCATAATTATATTATGTCATCCATCCTAAGAAATTAAATTTAAAACAAGCATTTTTGAATTTTTTTTTTTTTCAAAATAGTTTACAAAGAATTTTAAAAAGCCTTTAAAAGGAATATGAAATTAGTTATTCTTGGGATAATCCATTCATCTAATGATTCTTTCTA
>JAPMOQ010018389.1:0-10942 GCA_026543055.1 Argiope trifasciata
TTATGAAACATTATTTACGTCAGAGAAATATAACACAATGTATATTTAAAATGGCATTAGCAATATTTGAGTGCAACCTACTTCAGAAATCAAGAGATTCAGAAGAAACTAAACCACACCGGGGCCTAAAAAACGAGCTAAGGAACAGAAGAGTTAAACCATCAATTGCTCGAAAGCAACAACATTTTGGCGCTTGTAAGATAGATTATTTCAATATTCAAAATACCCGAATGCATCATTTATCAAAACAACTTACGGAAATACGTACGAGTTGTAAAATCCCAACCCATTTCTTCCAATTCCATTACACACTCATCCAACCAAAAAAAAAAAAATCTTTCGAAGACAGCCATCGAATTCACTCGAGACATGAGTGGCAATTTTTGCCGGTGTCACGCTTCAACACTTGATTGACACTCGATGCAACAAAACGATGTGGAAGAAAAAGAAGAAAAAATAAGCATAACACGGAATAGAGAGATACCGACTTGCTGGTACATCTTTCGGGGGCTTCTGAAAATACTTTTTAACGTCAGATACGAAAGGGTGCAAGTTGCCGTTCCCTCTCTCCCCACAGCAGTCGAGTATCAGGCCGATAACGCACACTTTTATATGAACTATCAATTTTATGTCAGGATTGGGACTCGCTGGATAGGGTGGATGGCGGGGTTGCCGTTTATAAGATTTCGTGACAGGGTCTTTAAAAGCTGTAGCCCTATTTACTAAAACGTAAAACTTTACGACCCCACTAGTTTGAAATGTTTTGGAAAGAGATGAATCTTCTGAAGCATCCATTTCTGGTCACGAGAAAATTGATCCTAGCGTTCAGATTTCGATCGCGCGATCTTAACAATCTGACTGCTCAATTTGTAGTCCAAATTTTAAGATTATAAATATTAAAGAATTAAAGAATGAAATTTTTATTTCTAAAAAATATTTTTATGTAGATATTTATCATGGAAAAATAAATTACCAAAAAAAGAATTTCAGATGTTATCAACAAATTAAAAAAAAAAATTCAGTTGAATTACAGTTAATTTCTGTTTATTGAAATATATATATAAAATAAAATGTGTAAAATCTAAGGAAGAGGAGGAGGAATATTATTCATATCAATTTTGCACCACTAACGCTTTGCAAGTTTATTGAATCATGATCACAGTCATCACTATTTGAGGAGCAATCTAAAAAATCTATATTACTACCGCTATCAAAGCGAAAATTGCTTTCATAATCTGATAAGTCATCAGTAATATACTTTCTGTCAATCGCTGAAAGTTTTCTAGCAGCCATTTCTGTAAGAAAAAAGCAGCAAAAAGTGATGTTTGAGCAGTAATACCACATGCCTTCAAATGTTGCCATTTAGTTGACATCTAAAGACATCTGTTGGCCAAAATGTAAACTAAACGTCGAATACTGTATATAATTTATTTCAATGGCTAAATGGGTAAAAACGGGATGCACTCCTCAATAAAGGAAGAAAACACAAGCCCCCGGAAATTGCGGAATGAGTAAATTTTGCTACATTTGAGTTGTCCGTGGCAATTGTGGGGTGATCTAGCAGAGGTTAGATACAATATCATGTGATTAAATTTTAAAATCAAGCTTTTTAACATATTTATACTTTTTTGCAGATGAGGTATATAAAAATTAACTATTGTTATCGGAAAAAAAGCCTCGGGATTATTTCTTTTTTGTATATGTTTTCGCAAACCCTTTTAAGTTTGAAGAACACAGATTTATAATTTTGATTATCTCATTCTATTAATTTTATACCACAAAAATGTGATAAAATATAAATGTAACATTTGGTATATTTTATCATTATTTGGCATATTTTCATAAAATCTTCAGAAAATTGTGAAGTTTTAGAAGAATTCAATACTTGAGAAGTTTACTTATTCATTCATATCCCTAAGATAAGGATAGTTAGAAACAAATGAAATCTGAAAAATAAATTATATGAATTGTGATTATCTATTTTCCATCTGTCTAATAATTTTATAAAGAAAAAATGTGAAAAAATAAAGGCAAATTTTAAAGCCTGTCTTTTTCCAAATTCTGAAGAATATTGTCGAATTTTGGAAGAATTCAAAAATTGAGATGTTTTGCCCTTTTGTCCGACCATACCCATGAGAACAAGATTATTTAAAACTCTTTCAACCAGAAGAGCACATTTTTAGAATTGTGATTATCATTTTGCTATCCGTCTACTAATTATTTATAAGGAAAAACTGCAATACAATATTTTAATGAATAAGTGAAAAGTTTATTTGTAATGAAAGTTTATTTATTTTTTAAAAAAAATATCGATAAAAAGTTGGCAAGGTTTGGAAGAATTTAGTATTTGATATTTTTATCTGTTAGTTTGTCCATATCCATGAAAACAGTCTAAATGATCACGTATTAAGTTTGAAGAACAAAATTTTAGAATCGTGATAATATATTTTCTATTTGTCTAATAGTTTTATAATTCAAAAATTTAATAATATATAAGTGTAAGATCTGATTTTGGGTCCTTTCGAAAAATCCAAAGAATGGTGTCAAGTTTTGAGAGAATAACGTCTTGTTAAAGTCTATCTGTTCGTTCGTCTCTGTCCAAGAGAACAGAAAAGATGAAAATGTTTTAAGTTCAAAGAACAGAGTTTTAGAATTACGATTATCTATTTTTAATCCTACTATTAATTTTATATTGCAAAAATTTCTTAAAATATATGTATAAATTTGCTGTCTGGTGTTTCCACAAAATTTGCAGAATGTTGTCAAATTTTAGAATAATTCGATGCTTGAGAAATTTATCTATTAGTCCATCCATATCCATGAGGGCAGGGAAAATGAAACATTTCTAAATCCAAAGTACCAACTTTAAAATTATGATGTTCTATTTTTCAGCCATCAAATAATATAATAACACAAAAATCTGAATAAATATCGGAGTAAAATTCAATTCTTTCCGTATAATCAGCAGAATGTTGTCAAATTTGAGAACCTTGTCCGTTCTTCGCTTCGCATCCGTGAGAACTAGATAATTGAAAACAGAAATTCCTAGGCAGATAAAATTAGGTATATAAATTTATCATATATAAATTATATATAGATTAATCTAGATAAATTTCATTTCTAAATAACTTTTAAAAAATTGCAGCAAATTTTATTTATGTGCAAGGAACTCTTTTCAATTACAATTTGTGTTTTGATCATTTCGAAGAATGAGATACGAAGCGATTATTTAGATAATTATAGGTAAACGAAAATAATAATAGGTAAAGTTAAGAACTTCCTTTTTAATGCAAGAAATAATATTTCTCTAAAAACACATCACCAAAGGTCTGCACAAAAATTCCTAGTACTTATATTAACATCAATAAATATCAAAAACTTATTAATATAATTTAATATTGTTTTCCTCATATTAAAAGTTTACAGAGACAAAATATTATGCCTTGTGTAGCTCCAAATTTTAAACTTCACCAAGTGTGAAAGATACTTATTTTCGCCTTCACATCTGATTTTTTCCAAAAATAATAACAAAAAATTACTGAAAAAAAGTGCAATTTATTTCAGTCCCATATTTCTGAATTTCAATCAAATTTTGAATGAAATCCATAGAAAGTAAGTCTGTATGTTTGACTAAATGCAAATTAATTAAAAAAATTAGACCGAAAATAAAATTGCGTAAAAGGTTTATAATATAAAGTGTAAATTAGAATCGTATTTAGAACCATATCTCCAAGAATTTGGCTATCTGGCAGTTTGCACTTTCGCTTGCATCTAAGAATAATACTTTAAATTATTAAGTACAACTGATAAAGGAAATATGGCTTACTTTTTCAGAGTTCTTCAATACTCAAAAAAAAGAGTTAAAATAATCAAAATTTTTAACAAATCCTTCAAAATAATTATCTTTCTGTTGCCTTTAACCTGCATGAAAATGAAATGAATTCAATAATGAAATTTTGCTTGTAACATTGTGACAGAAATTTTAGTTTTGGTAAAATTATGGTTCCAAATCGTCTAAAAGTTCACTTCGAATTAAATGTTATTATTATTATTATTGGTGTTTGTATAGGAAAAGTAACCCACCAATAAATTGTAAATTATCTCATTCTGATAGAATTTTTCATCACCAATTAATTTTCATCACCTAATATTATACTGTTAAAAATGCACATACACAATAGTTAAAGAGTATGAGAGACAATTTGTTTAAAACATTTCCACGAACATGAAAATAAAATAAGAGTACGCCAATCAAATTAAAAACATGTTACTCTATTGAAATTCAAGCCCTCAAGAATTTCCTGTTTTTCGCAAACCTATGCTATTATTATAAGAATGGAATTCCTATTCCACAGTAATATTAACAGGGAAAAAGTACTTTACTTTTAAACCTCTGTTTATCGTGACGAAGAAAATTAGATGATCTTTATCAAAAAAGACAAAGGAAAGAAAAAAATTTCTCTTAAAGCACTTAAATGCAGTGGTCACTTTACTGAAGAAAGACAGCCGCTATGGCGTATTACTCGAACTCTAAGACAGCCGCCTGAGCGAGTGAGTTTCACTGGAGAAACACTGGGGACGACGGTAAGATAGCTTCAATTTACTTCCGCAAAAAACAGAATCTCCCAACCGCTTTTTCTGCGACAAAATATTTATTTTATTACTGAGGTAAGGGTTGATGCTCCGGCTGTGTGTTTTTTGCTTGTTGATTCGATTTTTCACGGTTTATTTCCTTTTGCTATCTAACTCTTCGGTTGCTTTTGTTTTTTATTTTCAAGTTTGTTTTTCAGTACGTTTTTTTCTGTGTTTACAGTTAAAGGTTTTGTAGAGCTTACAGAAGATTATCAAATGGAATATTATAGATTTTCTTTGAAAAGAAGTGCTTGAATTTCGGAATATAAAAAATGTTTTTCCGTGTTTTTATGTAGAGTAATAAATTTTAGATCAATACTAACTAATATTAGAATAAAGTTTAAAAATATATTTAAAAAATTGTATTCGTTTATGTTTTTTATTCATGGCTTGCTCATAACTCATGAAATTAACTGCTTGACTTTTATAGTATATCAAAACAATGTGAAAAAGAAAAAGAACCATATATTATAAAAATACAGTTTCATTACTAAAAAGGTTTATTCTTTCAATGGATATTTTTTAAATATAAATGGAGTGCAATTCCGTGCTCTAAAATTTTGGGGAGAATTATTTGGGAAACGCCAAATTAGATTTAATTTTAAATAAATTAAAATTTCAAAAAATCATTCTGTGGTGAATATTCCCATCCTTCAAATTATATTTGTGCATTTTTTTTTAAAGTTATCTGCATTTCGAATGCAGACATTGCGTAATTTACAAATTAAAAATTTTCAGAAATTCTTTGGGAAAGACAATTTACAATATTTAAGAATGTATAACATGCATAAATTCAGTAAATCACTAATTAAAATATTTTCTTTTTTTAGGTTAGTACTCAGAATATATACTTTTTTAATTTGTCGCGGAGTGTGGTAAGGGCTACCTTTTTTTAGTTTTCTATTCATTCTATTTAAAAAGCAATATTTAATTGATTTTTAATTGTAGAAATATGTTTGTTTTAAAACTTACTTAATAGAAAATTAATGTTGAAATGAACTTTAAAAAATTAAGCCTTGAACATAGCTCATGGCTACACACACACAAACACACACAAGAGCATAGACAATCTCCTTCATTATTAAAAGGAGATACAAGGCATTTAATTAATATTTGAGTCATTATCTGAATTGGAAAAGATTGAAATAACACTTTTTTAGAGTCACAATGAAACTTTTTGATATCTGAGAGATTTGAAATTTTTGATCGAGGTGTGTGTATGTCTGTAGCTCCCTTTTTAAGTTTTGATTTCAAATCGAAAATATCACAGTGAATTTGAGAAAAGAAGTATTAGAATTCAAAAATCTTCATCTATAAATAACGCATATAATAACGGATTTTTTAAGAATTTTCATATATTAAAATATAGTTTTATCAACTAGTTAATTCACACCATTAAATTTAATTCTTTCTAGAACAATATATAAAAGATAAAATTAGAGTCATAAAAATATACTTTTCTTACATGAATTTTTAGTTAAAATAATATACGAATAATTAATTATCACTGAAAGCTTCTTTCCAAATGTTAAACTAAACCAAAGAGTTTGGAAAGTATAATTTAATGAATTCAGCCAAAATAAATCTGACAGCGTATAGTTGTGAAAGTCTTCGTCCTGTAAAATATTAGTTAAAATATGGGAAAATATCTTTTGATTTGATTAATCTCATTAAACCTTGTTATATTTCTGTTTATTATAAACTATTTTTCATCTAGATATATTATTGGGAATCTGAGTGTTAGTTGTTCCAATGCACTATCCCAATATCTCTACTACTATACATGGATGTTTCAAAACTTATAGGAAAAGGGGAGAAATTTATAAGACTAATAGAAAATACCTAAAGTAGCAATTTTTACCATACAATGCATGAAGGGGGAGCAAGACGCTGTCTAGGGGGTTTCCGTTACTGTCACATGAAAGAACTAATCACGAAATGGTGCGAGACAGTATTGAAAAATTTTATTGACAACTAGTCCGGCCAAGTTAAGGCCATGTCACATGGCAAAATATCTTCCGCACTTTTCGTTAGCAACCTACAACGAAAGTGACGTCACTTCAAAGTTTCATATGATTGGTCGAATTTCATTTGCAGACAATATTTCGGTCACTATTGTCTGGATTTTTAAGCTGGTTAAAAAATTTGACGATGACGAAAAACTTACTTCACCGGTTCATGATTGTGGAAGAGGAAAATTGGCAATGAAAAATGCGGACGATATTTCGCCTTGTGATAAGGCCTTCACAGAAGCCGTCTCTGTAATGCTGATGTTACACCTGCGACTTAGTGAAGGGTGCGCTTTTTCAACACATCCGATATTTCTCAGATAGCACTGGCAGCAACAGAAATCATGGCTAATAGGTCCTCGTCGGAAACGTTAGGGCCTTCTTAGACAAGACTTTTCAAATGACTCCACCAGAAAAAGGCAGCAGAAATCGGTTTCAGCCTTATGGTCGAGATGTGAGATCACCCGGACCAATCCTTCCAAGGACTTTTCTCGGGCAACGGTACCGGTATAATCCTTCAGCTTCCCATTAGCCAGAATATACATAAAATGCATGTCCAGCATTTTCTGATTGCTGTACGTCTTCGGAAATTCACTTTAGAAATGGCGATGTGTAAGAAAATCGGACTTCATGTTTTTCATTACATCGCCATCCAGCGGTTCACCGCTTGCTCTTCACTCATGCATTGTAGGGTGAAAACTGCTTGTTTGATGCTTTCTACCATCCTTAAATTTTTGCCTATGAGTTGTAAAACAATTTGTATTTGAAGTAACTTTTTAAGTAAAATTATTATTATTATTACTTTGGAAAGCGAATCATGACTTCGCCGATGGAGCAATATTCTACCAACTATTCTAGCTAAGCACTGTTATTACATAGTTCTAAAATCAGCCATTTGCAAACCATATCATTGGATGATATCATTTGTATATAAAGTTCAGAATGTGTGTAATATTGCTTCCTATTCATCATAATTTTTCTGGTAAATACGATAATTTTAGAGATATTTCAATGATTGCTTAATAAATGAAAATTCCAACCTATTTTATGTCTTGGACGAAAAACTTGATGCCAGAAACGAAAGTTAAAGAAGGTACTTTAAGTCTGGTGATAATACACTTACAGACAAATTCAAAATATATTTCAAGAAGTTTCCTTTACAAATCACAAAAACTATTAAAAGGGTTTATTAGGCTTCTCTTCTTGTGTTATTTATTGAATAAAGTAAGAAATGCACTATAGAATTTGTCACCAACTATATATATATATATATATATATATATATATATATTTTTATTGATATATATATATATATATAGTATTATAAACATCCTAGGAATGTAAATCTTTAAAAGTATTACCATGTGATAGAATTTGATCTAGATTTGATTAGCTTAGTCCATTTAAATCCCATTTTACTAGTACTATTGGCAAATAGTACTTTTGATATACTAGTACTATCGGCGTCCCATTTTACTAGTACTATAAGCTATACTAGTACTATTTTGCGACGGACCTCATAATTTTGAGCCACTTTTAGAGGACGAGGACGACATTTGAGGTGGTCTGCCGTCTCCCCATACCAGAGGCGAAACTGACAGATTTAACATGCAACATACTTCCTTACATGAAGGTTCATCGGTGAATTCGGGTCTTAAAACTGTAACCATACGGCTCACGAGACGAGACTTTACCACCAGGCCCCAATTTGACTTTGAGAATGTACATAAAAAAAATAAACAAAACAGATTGCAATAGCGCAGATTAAATTCCCTTCAAAATTTAAGGTTTAAAAATAAACAATCAATAAACATCCCTCATTAACCAAATAATCTTGTCAAATGTGTTAGTTAAAGACTGAACCTAGTGAAGTTATTAATTCATAAAACTTATTTTATAACAGTATAGTTTATTAACTTTTAAAAATTAATCAATTCAGTAATTTTAATTATTTCATATTTACTGAATATTTTATCTATAACAACTAACTTTATTTGAACTTAAGTATCAAAAAACACTAATGTGTCCAAACAAAAATGGAAAACAAATTCTTCCATATTTATATTTTGTATGCACGTCTTCTAAATTCATGAATGACCAAACATGGCCACCTACGGCAGTTTGTCATATCCACTCCTGTTACGATAAAACCTCAGTTTCTTTTCCTTTTTATTCGAGCGCTTAGATTTTAGGACACTAAATATGTTATTATGCTTCCTATCAGGACAGGCCTCAAAGACGTGATCTTATTGGCGGGGATAGGGTCCCGTGTCTTGACCTATCAAGGAAGAGAATTTGACAACACCCACTTTGGAACACAATGTTTTATGATGGCGATACCTTACTCTTTTTTTCTCATGTTCTACCCTCTTAGACTCTTTGCACTGTTATATTTATAGCAACAAAATGTTTAAAAAAAGAGTGGAGGCTGCATATAGAAATGTGAAAAGGGGTTGATATCCACGTATAGCACGCACGAGTTTTGTTGCTTTTAGCTGGATTTTGTTTTAAAATATTTCGTTTTTCATCGTATGAAAGTTAGTATTTTTCGGTGAGTTTTTTTCCCCTCCCGTTCAAAGATTTGAATGTCATTTAAAATATCTTTCTTGCATATTACTGTAACCAAATAAATATCGGAATAGTTGTGATAATAATGCGATAAAATTATTGGTCTTTATTTTTTTACATTTCTTTCAAATTAATCTCAAATTATCATATATTTTGTCAATATTTATCATTCTTTAAAATTTCCATTAAAACCGCTTTCCTGAAATCGTTTTCTTCGGTTAAAAGTTAGTATTTATTCGGTGGGTTTTTTTTCTCGTGGAAAGATTCTTATGTTATTTAAAATATCTCTCTTGCATATCATTGTTACCAAAAAAATATCGGAAAAGTTGTGATAATAATGCTATAAGATTATTGGTTTTTATTTTTTTTACATTTCTTACAAATTAATCTCCTCAAATTACAATATATTTTGCCAATATTTATCGATCTTCAAAATTTCCATTAAAATCGTTTTCTTGAAATTTTTCTCCTAATTTTAATTATTTATTTTTCAAATGAATTCAAAACAAACAAAAAAAGTAGCAATTTTTAGTTGAAATTTTTAAAAAAAATATTACATGGTGATAAATATGGTGAATACGGAACATCTGAACCTGTTTTAAATAATTTTCTTCGCTATACAGTCATGAATAACAGTGGCGATATTCAAAAACGGCCTACATTAAACCATTTTACGAAAATGCAGTGTTTTGAAGCCAATATTTATAATTTTCGAAGCATTCTTCTGACTTCGTTTATTGAAGCAGAAGCTTTACATTAAAAGAAATCACAAAGAGGTATCTTTAGCCAAAAATATAATATAAAGTCTCATAATGCTATATCTGATGAATGTGTGACACTTACAGCACTTTGACGTTAGGGTCGCTATTCTTAAAAGAATAAAAAAATAATCAACACCTTTTTTTCATAATTTATCTTTTAATTAAAAGTTATTAGTAAGCAATTATTCTCCAATATAATTTACATTTTAATTATTTAATCATATAATTTATATCAAATATACTCTTTTCAGTCTTTAAACAATTCATTAATAGCGAATGTCTTTATATTTTGCAAAAATTTAACTTTAAATATTTTATATTATCTTTAAAATATATTTGTGATAAAATTAGACTGTGAAAACAAATGTTAAAGTATTATATTTTCTAAATTACATTAATCGTTTTAGAAAATTTACTTACTGAGTTATATTTTTATCACATTAAAAACAATTTTATTTTCAGACGAAAGCGTGATTTTTTCTGCTTGTTTATATAAATTGTGTTAATATTTAATAAAGGTTTACAAACTCTTTCTATTGCCTATTATTTTAAATTATGTATTTCTGCTATTATTTAGTTTTTGTTTGAATGTAAAATATTTTTCTAGGAATTGTGAAGGCTGTTTTTTCCCAATGCCATTTCATTCAACTGATTTTATTTTAAACTTTTACATATATGTTATTTTAAAATTGGTAGTAAATTAGTGTTTTAGATATTGAAGATTTGGAAATTGATTATTTAAATTAAAATAACACTTCCAGCGTTTGGAAAAAGTCAAAATAATCATGTTTGGAGGATGTTTACCATTGGTTATATATTTGGAAGTTCTTCGATATGAGTTCTATTAATACCAAACTTGCAATATTTAAATTGGTGTTTAAAAAAGCTACAATAATTATCTATATCAAACCAATTGAGTAAAATATCATGTGCTGTTCTAATTATAAAACTTTATATAAGCTCCATTATTAT